>KZ652466.1:170130-186556 GCA_001010745.2 Gerris buenoi | reverse complement strand
TTTTTTTTTTTTTTTTTTTTTTTTTTTTTTTTTTTTTTTTTTTTTTTTTTTTTTTTTCATAAGACGATATGTAGGGCCTTATTATTTTGTAGTCTCGTATCTTCATATCTACGAAAATATACACATGTGCCCATTGGTCCATGATAGTCTCAAGTGATAGAGGAGGCGACGAACGGAGGCGCGGCGCGGGCAAGTTGCAAGTACGACGTGTCTATGTTAAACCCATTATTGGGCTATATACACACTGAGGTGACGAGCCGCAGGCTCTCGCCTCGTTTCCTAAACGTGCCCGCGCCGACTCTTTACCCGTAGTCTGCTCTGTGTGATTTGGGCCTCTAACTCCTCTCCAAGCCAAAGCCCGATTCTTGTTCTGAGTACATTAGATCAAAAGAAGCATGCCACAATATTTGGCAGACCTACGTTGAAATACTTTTTGATCCAGCATTAAATTCATGAATGAAAAAAGAGTTTTTTTTATTTTCAAATTAAAAGTAAATTAGTTTAAAATTGCTCACCTAATATACTCAGGTATGACTTCTTTACTGAATATTATGCACAAGTTATGCAAGTATAGTATAATTAGCTACTAAAAGTAATATACATCTAGCAGAATGTAATTAATACTTTTAGAGGTCGCGGGTTGATATATGAGCGACATTCTCATGGGGTTTAATATCGAAACTAAATTGATGCACAGTTTTGAAGCATCCCTATTATCTTCAAATTAATTCCACGTGTTTCAAGACTCGATCTCCCAGTGGTATTCTCACACGTCATTCTTTTATTAAACAATATTAAAATATAACTAAAAAAAACTTAAGTAATAACTATAAATAATTTATAACTTTAAATTACATCCTTTATGGAGCAACTTGGCACTTATACATAAATTTATTTTAATAAGACTTTTATTATGTGACTTTGCACATTGTTTGTATTCTCTAAGTACATATTATCATGATAAATGAATGCTTTGTAACTTAGGAGATAAGCTTAATTATAATTTTATGTCATTAACAAAAAATATTAAAAATCATTCGAACAAAAGAATTTTATTTCAAGATACCTGCAGTTAATGCAACATAAATATTTTACTTAGTCATTCGATTTCTATTTTCCATGAAGTCGGTTATAGCTCCCCTCTGAACTTTCAGGAATATGAATTATCAATAAACATGCATGCAAAATACCAAACTGAGATTCAGTGATATAATAGGTAATTAACATTTGTGTTAATCACCACCTTATTCTTTTGAACTAAATCAATAGTGAATTTTATCTTGATTGATTTTAAATCTATTTCTGTTTATTAATTCTTTTAACAGGCAGGGAAGAGTTACTTCCCTCCCTTGGGAGTAAAAAAAACAATCATACTAACTTAAAAGAAGTATTATATTGGTAGTAATGTTTTTTTAGCTGTTTTGTTTACTAATGTTTCGGGAAGGTTACTTTAGGTTATCGTACTAAGTCTTTAAATTAAAAAAAACTATTGAAAGTGTTTGTTGTAAAACGTGTATATTTAGTATAAAAATTGTTATTTTAATAAATGTNAAATTAAACGTAATTAAATTAAAAACGTATATTTAGTATAAAAATTGTTATTTTAATAAATCAAGTAACTAAATATCAGTTTAAGGTGTTTAAATTACGTGAATTTGTAGGGAAACTTTTATACCTACAAATTTAATAGCTATTACCCATGGTGCACTAGTCGTAGATAAAATTTAATATGCAACATATCTAAGTTATCTCCCTTGGCCAATCTCCCAAGGCCTCAGGAGCTAATGAAGATTTTTCCTTCGGCGGTTACTCAGGAGAAAACTTAACCTCGAGCAGGAAAACATACTTCTCTCCCTTGTTGCGTAAATGACTATTTTAAAAAGGAAAATAAGTTTTGTTACATTTTAGGTTTCTGTACGAATTACGAAAATAAACCTTATATAACAGATCTGTCAATTTAAAGGTCTATAAGTGTAAAAACAGAATATGCAACTATTAAAATCTCACACTTAATATTTTAAAGTTGACGGCCACTATTGCGGATGTCACCAAAAACAGTGGATCAATGTACACATTGACAACATGTAAATTCATCAATATCGAATTTTTAGCGCCATCACCGTACTTTCTCATTATATAAGAGAGTAAAAGCACCCATCTGCGTGACTTCAAACCCTTAAAGATAAGCTAGTTAGTTTTTTCACGTTACATTAAGTCAGAAATTTCGCCTTGTATTGTATCCTACCTCGAAGGTGGGGCGGAAACGGACCCTGCGCACGTTCTATAGACATTCGTCGCTCCCTATCCCGTAATTAGTCCACACTACGTAAAAAATGAACAGAATTTTTCCTATGTGAAATTTTATAATCTTACATTTCGATCTGATCCTTAAAGTCTCCGACCCATAATAAGCGGGAAATTCACAAAAATCACGTAAAATGACTTGTGAAAACTGATACTAAACACGTTATAGTGGAGTATGTTACCAAACAGTTTGTTGTACGTAACAAATGAATGAGACCTTTTTCGTGGGAAATTTTATCATTTTTCTTTTTCATAGTCTTCTCAATTTGTTTCATAGCAATAGGAAGCGAGATATCCCTTAAAATGTATAAAAAAAAAGCCTTCTTAAGGCCACACTTCAAACAGCCCCATGCATGGTCAAAATGTTTGCGCAAACATTTTGACCATGGATGGGGGCTTGCTGCATGTATCCCTTATTAAATTTTGACTGTATCCTGACATCCACAAAGCTATCTAGATAAGACTTGCCACAAATATCATTTTTATCAAGTATATTGTCACCAGACCAACCACATTAAGGTTGTTATTTTTATTTTAGTTTAGTAGCTCAGCTTATCGTATTTCAGGTTAGTTTTTGGTTCCAAGCTGACTATTGTTTTTTATTCCTCTTTGACTTATGACAGCACACGAGAGTATAAATTAACATTCATTTGGTTTTAATTATGAAAAACAACGCTGACGTCGACTGAAATGTATTTAAAAATAGGTGCAAATGGTATTAAAGTTAAAACCAAAATTAATAACTTTTAAATGAATATTCATTAATAGAAGAAAGGGGTGCTAAAAGTATCCATATAGTATTTTCAAATAGATAAATGAATCAGCGATATAAGTATTAAGAAATTTAAAAAGTTTTTATAGTTTTAGTATATATAGGTATAAAAATAATCGAAGTCCCATATATAACATTAGTAGGAATGGTTTTAATATTAAGGTCAGCACTCACCGTCTATTGGGAAACCTGTGTGACCGAGCAGCATTATAGAAATATTTTGCTGCGTGTCATTGAAGTGATAAAATATGAGATCGGCGTGTGAGCAGAAAGATAAAACTAAAGTATAATTAATATTCCCCTTAAAAAGAAATACCTGGCTTGATGAAATGACGTCCAAGTTGAAATGTTCAAATGTCATTTCCATGAAATATGGTTTCGACGTTCCCTCTTTTAGCCTAATAATAAATTTAATATCAATGAAGGGAGAGTTGTCAACCAAATTCAAAACAAAGACATAATATGTCTTCGTATTATGACATATATATTATATATGTCATACCAGTTGTAGCCATACTATTTTAAATAATTGAAATGGGCTCGACCATGGTATGTCAATCAAGTACTGGATTAGGTATAAATATGTATGTAAATATTAGTATCTATATAGATTCTCTATATAATCTAGGGAAATGAATATTCAGAAGGGAATATATTGAAAGGGTTTGTCCTTAACATATATATACATAAAGATATTATATAATTGAGTCTATATGTATCTGCTTGTATCCTAAGGTACACGTTTGTGTATTTATGTTAACTTATTCTTCCTTAATATAAGTCAAGAATGTCACCTTGTTTTGAATAAGTGCTATTTAATTGTATTCGTACTAAGTATAGAAAACTATATGTAAAAATATATTTTCTTTGGGTCTGGTTAGGGTTACAATAAATAAACTCCTCCTTTTCTTAAAACAAACAGCTATATTTCGCCCTAACTCAGGGCTTCTTCATAAGAGTCTCTCCCTGGGTGTTAAACAGGGAGGATTCATTGACTATTTTTTAAAATTTTATTTAAAATGTTTTACGTATGACGAAGTTGTTGTTTTTTTCAACTGAAATTAAATTGTGAATATTTCAAAACCAAAAAAAAAANCTTGAAACATTCCAAGAGCATCTGGTTCCTTATCTATGCGACGTCCTTGTTCCACCACCTCTTTGATGTCTGAGAATAGATTTTGTAGTTTTGACTTGAGAACGATGACCTTTTGTTCAGATGTTGGTTCCATGGTAGAGATGTGTTAAATAATATTGTAAAATAAAATTAAAAAAATAAAGTCTAATGATATACAGAATGTTACAAATGATATTTGTAATAAGTAGCTCACTACGTAGAAAATTTTTGTGCGTACATGAATTAAATAATAAAGGTAAAAATAGATAAAGAAGTCAATTTATCGTCCGGCCCAAAGGACCAATGTGTTTTGGCGGGGGGGAGGTGAAAAGAATAAAGTTCAACTCCTCTTACCTGCCTATGGTTGCAGTTCAGAAAATACCCATAAAAAATAATTGTAAAAATTAAAATTAAAATAATAAAAAAAATCCGAACGATAAATCAACTTCGTAAACAAATAGTATATTTTATAAAGAAAAAAATGATTTGTTTATATAAATAGGTACAGAGATGTTATACCAAACTATGTGAGACAGCAAATTGTTTCCTAACCGAAAACTCCTGCACACAGCGACTATTTTAAAAATTATATGAAAAGCAAAAGGTAGATAAAGGTAGAGGATCTAAGAAAACATAAAAAAGAAAGGAAGCTAAATAATAAGAATAATCAGTGTGCATAGAAGTTGTCGATCAGTTTCAAATAATATATTATTTATGCATACTAAAGTTAAATTAGGTGCATAATAACAAAGATCAAGTGAGATAATAATAAATAATTACAAATAATTAACTTTCACGGTATACACAATTTGATAGATAAAAGATTCTTAATTATAAAATAAAAGGTAAAGTTTTGACAAAAGAAAGGTGGGGCCCCAAAGGTATAATTCAAAGATAAATAAAGTAAGTAAAGCTTAATTCAAAAGAAAATAAGATTAGCAACTCGATCTGATTTACTGGAAATCCAAGATGGCGGCTAATTCATGTCACTCGAAAAAAATATTTTTTTTTTAAATTTTGAGTGCGGTATCAATTGAAAGGTATTGAAGAGTAGATTACAAAAATATATGTCACTCGTGGGTAATATTTCATTTTCCCTTCCATTTTGTCAAAAAATTAATAATTCCCCCCCCCCTCCCTCTTACTAATTTTTGTTCACAATACCAATAAAACCCTTTTGACGTGAGTCTTCACGCCTTACCAATTTATTTAGTCTCATTCAGTGACGCATTTACGAAAATTAATAAATATGAGTTTATTTGTTTTGGTTTATTTAATGATGATGTTTAGATTTACCGAGATGATAACTTAGAATAATCATTTCATCGATAGTCTATTCACCAGAAATCTCCTATAACTATATAAGTCTATACTAACGATCATAATGTATCCGTTACTTTGGTAAGCTCGGAAGGATTAAGGGTGAAAAATAGTCTGCCAATTAGTGTGGCGCAGAGCTTCCTCGCGTCATATTTCGTATACTTAAGCGATTTTATGCTTTTAAACCTGTTATTGCCAAATTTATTATATTCTCCCCTTTTTTAAAAAAAAAAAAAATCAACATTTTTTTGACTTTTTATTTGAATTAAAGTATCAATTTAGCAAAATGTAAAGAGCACAGATGGTTAAAATTATTCTGTAGCTATCTGCTGGCTACTTTCGATAAATCATCCAAATTTCATAAAAATCAGATAAGTACTTATAAATCAGATAAGTACTTATAAATCAGATAAGTACTTATAAATCAGATAAGTACTTATAAATCAGATAAGTACTTATAAATCAGATAAGTACTTATAAATCAGATAAGTACTTATAAATCAGATAAGTACTTATAAATCAGATAAGTACTTATAAATCAGATAAGTACTTATAAATCAGATAAGTACTTATAAATCAGATAAGTACTTATAAATCAGATAAGTACTTATAAATCAGATAAGTACTTATAAATCAGATAAGTACTTATAAATCAGATAAGTACTTATAAATCAGATAAGTACTTATAAATCAGATAAGTACTTATAAATCAGATAAGTACTTATAAATCAGATAAGTACTTATAAATCAGATAAGTACTTATAAATCAGATAAGTACTTATAAATCNTTGGGGGGGGGGGGGGGGAGGTGAAAAGAATAAAGTTCAACTCCTCTTACCTGCCTATGGTTGCATGTCTATTTATAAATTATTGAAGGCTTGAAAATTTTCTGACATGGTAAGAAAGAAATCTTTTAGTGATTTTTCCGATGGTCTACCGATAAGAGGTTTAAAATCAATTACTTTGGTAAGGTAAGATGATGCCAGCTTTCGTTTATTATCAAAATGTCTTACCAAAGTTTTCCAGGCCTGAGTGTAATTTGCTTCGATAATTGGTATAGCTTTGATGAGAGTAAGAGCTGAGCCAGATAGAGAACCAACAAGGTAGTGGAACTTTTCAATAGCGGGAATATTGATGTCATTATGAACTAGCAAGAGATACATGTCACGGAAGACTGTCCGGTTTGACAGATTTCCATCAAACTGGTGCAAGGTAATTTTTGGTAATCTGGACTGGGATATCTGTGAGGTAGTGGTATTTAAGGTAAAATTTGGTGCACTTGTTCCAGAAATTGATTGATTATTAGGTGATAAAAGTTTTTCATATAATGACCCACACTCATAATAATAGCTTTTCACTGATTGTTTCATAGACGTTTCTTTTTCAGTAGGGAATCCCTTTTCTATATTGGCCACAACATGCAGAAGCACAAGATCATCCCATATGGTATTAAACTTTTCAAATAGAGCGTCTAAAGAACGAAACATACCTTGAAACATTCCAAGAGCATCTGGTTCCTTATCTATGCGACGTCCTTGGTCAACCACCTCTTTGATGTCTGAAAATAGATTTTGTAGTTTTGACTTGAGAACGATGACCTTTTGTTCAGATGTTGGTTCCATGGTAGAGATGTGTTAGATAATATTGTAAAATAAAAAAATAAAAAATGAAGTCTAACGATATTCAAAGTGTTACAAATGATATTTGTGATAAGTAGCTCACTACATAGAAAATTTTTGTGCGTACATGAATTAAATAATAAAGGTGAAAATAGATAAAGAAGTCAATTTATCGTCCGGCCCAAAGGACCAATGTGTTTTGGCGGGGGGGAGGTGAAAAGAATAAAGTTCAACTCCTCTTACCTGCCTATGGTTGCAGTTCAGAAAATACCCATAAAAAATAATTGTAAAAATTAAAATTAAAATAATAAAAAAAATCCGAACGATAAATCAACTTCGTAAACAAATAGTATATTTTATAAAGAAAAAAATGATTTGTTTATATAAATAGGTACAGAGATGTTATACCAAACTATGTGAGACAGCAAATTGTTTCCTAACCGAAAACTCCTGCACACAGCGACTATTTTAAAAATTATATGAAAAGCAAAAGGTAGATAAAGGTAGAGGATCTAAGAAAACATAAAAAAGAAAGGAAGCTAAATAATAAGAATAATCAGTGTGCATAGAAGTTGTCGATCAGTTTCAAATAATATATTATTTATGCATACTAAAGTTAAATTAGGTGCATAATAACAAAGATCAAGTGAGATAATAATAAATAATTACAAATAATTAACTTTCACGGTATACACAATTTGATAGATAAAAGATTCTTAATTATAAAATAAAAGGTAAAGTTTTGACAAAAGAAAGGTGGGGCCCCAAAGGTATAATTCAAAGATAAATAAAGTAAGTAAAGCTTAATTGAAAAGTGTGAGAAAACAAATAAGAATGAGAGATAAAACTTGACAGAGATACCAGATCTGGCTTAGGTAGATGATTAAATTAGATAGATACAAACTAAAAACTTAACTCTTGATTTCAAAAAAGAAAATTAGATATTAGATGCTGAAAAACTATATGAATTCTTTAGGATGACTTTCACTTTATAGTTTTTTATTATTACATTGCCAGGGCAGCCACATTCATGGCAAATAAACTAAATGTTTTTAAAGATTTCTGGGTCTTTAATTAAAAATAAAAGAATTGTTATGATTAACAGAAAAAGAGAAATATTGAAACAGTCTATATAAACGCAGACATTTTTATTAAAACTAAACAGTTATCATTTGACAATTTTTGTCTAAAAAGTAAATCGATATGTTGGAGAAAAAATTCTTTATTGCTCTGCTTATCTCATTTTTCAGCTGTGAATTTAAAGTGATTTGAATTCTGGAAGTTATGGCAGAAAAGTTAAACTTTCTCCTCCAAATTTGACAAGTAAGAATCAGCATGTTACAGCATATTTTGTACCGGAAAGAGTCAGTAAGGGTTAAGGTGGTCGGTTTTTGTATGGTCCCAAACAATTGTAAATAATCCAACAGTATTGACTGAAAGGAGAGAAAAGTAGGGTCAGATTAGGGATATTTCCAGGGTTTGTACGACGGGTTGGGGTCAGATGTGTGTTCGAGTTTACCTGACTTCCTGTCCGCTGTAAAACTTTGATAAACTAGTGATGCGGTGCATAAAGAACTCGCGTAGAAATGTGCTACTATATCAGCCGGAATTAAGTTCTCAATAATGATATCAGGACAATATTTTAGTGAATACCTGGCATTCTTATTCAACCTGAAGAAAGCATTAAAATTATTTTGTCTATATTTTTATTTAATAATATTATCGCGAGCTCGCTGCGCTCGCCTGTTGATTCGGCATTTGCAGTAAATATTTATTAAATAAGATTATTGTAGGCTCGCTACGCTCGCCTGTTTATACGGTATTTGTACACAATCATTGTTCAATATAGTTAATGCATGCTTGCTACGCTCGCCTGTTTATACAGTATTTATGGACAAACATTATTTAATAAAATTAAAGAAGGCTCGCTACGCTCGCCTGTTTATACAGTATTTGAACGAAATCTTAAGTTATGAATGTTTGATTCAGCATTTGTAGTAAATATTTATTAAATAAAGTTTTTTTATAATTTCGTTATATTGGCCACCATCTTGACAATAATATATGTAAAATTTTAATAGTTAGGTATTCCTATCCTACTCTTTAAGACCTTTAAATTGACGTATATCATGTCATACTAACTAAAAACTTTTTGTTTTCCACCTTATTGGCCGCCATCTTGAAAAAATGAATTATGAAATTTTAAAAATTATTGACTCTTTTCTATCTTTTATATACATTTAGATTAATGTAGGTATAAAATGCCATGAAGATTTTTTTTAATAGTCCACCATATTGGCCGCCATCTTGAAAATATTATGTGGAAACTTTTTAATACTTAGATATTCCTTTCCTACACTTTAAGACCTTTAAATTGATGTATAACATGTCATACTGATTACAACCTTTTTGTTTAGTCGTCCACCATATTGGCCGCCATCTTGAAAAAATGAAGTGTGAAATTTTAGTAATTACATATTATTTTTCTCCTCTTAAAGGCCTTTAAAATGATGTATAACACATTATGCTCACTAAAACTATTTTTTTTAGTCGTCTGCCATATTGGCCGCCATCTTGAAAATATTTAGTGTGAAATTTCCAAAAACTATACAGTTGTCACAAATGGTGAGGTGCATCTTTGTGCCAAAATTCGTTGAAATTGGTCAATTTTTACTCCAGTTATCGTTGGACAAACAAACTAACACACAAACAAACACACAAACAAACACACAAACTTTTTAAATCCCAAGTCTCTGAAATAAAGAACTCACTGTGCTCGTTCAATTATAAAAGAAGTATAGATACAGCATTTGTAAACGTTTAATTTTTTCTGACCGCTACAATTTACATATAAACATGAACTAAATATGTACAATACACCCTTAACTATAATAGTCAACAAAATGTGTGACGTATGAAAAATTCCTAAAAAGTTTGTTATTTGTTTTATTGACAAAGAATTAATATGTTTTAAATTTTTGTGTTGGATACTTTGAAGAGACAGTCAGATTAACTCAGGAAATGAAGTGGGTCTTTGGGTTTGCCTACGAATTCTAAAAATATAAACGATTAAAGAATAAAATTGAAGTATTTCAACTCTAAACAAAAGAATAGTAGGTGAAACTTGGGATTCTAAAGCCCACCAAGTTTGTCTCAAAATTAAATAGGAGATAAAATATAAAGATTTGATAGATGAGAATTAAAAAAACCTGTATCTTTGATTTCCGGTAAGAAATGAATTATAATTGCATAAATATATATATTGAGTGACATACCAACAGATTGAAAGATAGACACGGAAGCAAAAATGATCCCTGATGTCTGAAACGGATTTCTGTCGAGGAATTAAGAATCTTAAAGAATGAAGATTAAAGGATTAATTGTAATTAGATTATAGCACACCAAGGTGAAAATACATTAAAAATACATAAACATTGCAAAGTACTTAACTTCCATTTTTTTTACTACGCCTACACAGTATCGATTATCACAAATAACTCTGACATTCGTCGAAATTTAATGATATAATTATTCGCACTTAGGTTTTCGTTATTTAACACTTAAAGGTAAGTAATTTGTCTAAATAACGTATAACGTATTAAATAAATTACAGATTACAACAATAATTCAATCAATTTTAGATAACTTTTAACTCTTAACAAAATAAATGCCCAACATATCGTAAAGATGTAACTAAAATAATTATAAAAAAATGAAGAAGTGAATTATTTATATTTATAAATATAGTATATTTTCAATAAGTCTTGCGTCTGCTCCAGGTCTTAAGGGTATGGAATAAAAATAAAAACTTAGTTTTGTAGCAGAATTATTGAAAATATCTTATAAATATAATACATTATATGCACTAAATAAATATTCAATTGTCGACACCCGATTTATTACCTTCACCATGCTACTTTATGTAGAGCTTTTCTGCGGAAAACATGATGAGGTCCTGAAAACGCACACTACTGACCTTTTTTACGGGCCAAAAATACAACAAAATTTGTTTTAGGCTTGGACATTATCACTGCAGATTCCAAAAAACTTACTTAAGAACAACAGCTATATCGGATCCAACCGAGTCAAATTAGACATAATGATATTATCAGAACGCAGACCTAAGCAGACTGACGAAGCCGGGCTGTTACGAGTCCATAGTTTCCTATACCAGCTAGGACTATGTAGATTACATGCTCCTAGGGCTCTATCTAGTAATAAGTATGTGTAGATTACAAAATATTACGTCCATAAATCCTACTCCCTCTTTTTGGAAAACAATATAAGTAGGTTGATGAACCTAAACCAAAAGTTACATTTTGGTAACATGCCAAACGACAAAGGGAATTATTAGGAACCACGGCGATAATTGCTAATCCAAGAAATTCACCTCCATAATTATTATGAAGACGAGATCTTACATAAAAATAAAAACACGAACAACGTAATTTGGTGGGGCACGAAAGCCTGAGAATCAGTACAGTGTAACAACTTAAGAAAATGTTTGCGTGGACTTCTAACCACATCAGAAAATAAAACCCTAAATCGATCTTTATTCTTTCATAAATCAGGCCCGGGGTTTTGTGATTATTTTGCCAAATTTACAGAAGTGGATGACGAAATTGGCCGTAATTGATGGGAATTATTGGTAACAAAAAAGATTTAATGCCTCAAGGTTAACGAATTATAACTTTAACACAGACAAAAATATCTAGTCCTATTTTAAAATTAAAATAATTAACAAAATATTACTAATTTTATATTCAGTTTTACTATTTTTTTATTAGCTTGCTTTCTTGTTTGTTTGTCCAGTACAAATCTTGCAATAGATTTCTAACTAACTTCCTGAGTGGCTTGACATTTGAAACCTTTAGAATAGCTTAGAACACGATGACAATGCAATATTTGAATACTTTTATCCATCTTTCAGCAAATCGTGGTGTATGGAAAGTTAGTTCGGAAAAAATCCGCAAGTTATTTTATTTGTTTTGGCATGTCACATATTTACAATCTTCATTTTGACAGGTCTCAAATTTATGATTGATGACACAATATTTAAAAACGTAGTATATAAAGTTCGTTTTATCTTGCAATTATTTTATAAATTAAAAGCCTAATAATAATAAATCAAATCTTTGAAAGTTTTGATGAAATTGCTATATTAAGTATCACTGGGATTCATCATAATCATTAAAACTTTTTAAACTCAATTATGATTTTATAAAGCCTAAATGTTCTCAAAGCTTTAAGATTGTGAGTAAATATTTTAGATTGTCTGTTTGGAATTGCATTGGTCCAGTTTCAGTTATATGCAGTGTAATTTTTTAGCACGTTTACTGAAATAAATTTCTCCACTTCATGGAAAAACATTCATTCATGGATATTATGTTATTGTGTTCGCTCCAGGTAATAGAATACGAGTATATTACTAAGAACAAAATAGTATTTTGTCATTGGTCTATCATTAAGTTTGTTCCAACCAATCAGTGTACCGGGATCGTCACGGGCATGCGCAATAGATATAGGGCATGCGCAATAGAAAGGCGTTCTAACCCAACTTGTGACTGTGTTTCGTTCCGTCCTCCAAACTGTTCCGACCCTAGCAGGAATCTTTTTTTAACTGTTTACCGTACCGTCCAAACGATCCCCTGACAATACCAAGTACTGGTTTGTATGACATGGACATGCGCTGTTATGCCAATCTACACACATGTCAACAGAAAGGTTCCTTAACTGTTGGGTTTCCTTGAATATTTTTAATACGGTGCGAATCAAGGATGCTGTACACCGTCCTTGGGTGCGAATTACAGTCTTAAACCCATCCCTACCTCTGGCATGGTTTTATTTCAGTACAATGTCAGCGCATGCGTTTAAAACCTGTCTTAAACCATTCCTGAACGATCCGCGGGACGATACAAAGGACAGTACAAATAGGAGGGGTGAAACAAACCTATTTATATTATGGAGTAGTGTCCCGACGGTCACCTAAAAATGATTTTTTATTGCTAAGCTAAGGCAACCACATTTATTCCAATAAAAATAAATGTTTATAATAATTTGTTGGGCTTCAAATAGATATAACAATTTATCTAAAATAATTTACTAAATTTTAATTTGTTTTTTCTACTAAATATAAAATTTAGCATGTTGTCATGCGATTAACGGCTCGTTTCATCATATACCGACTATAAAAATGACACAAACAATGAATGACAGAAAACAACACTAACACTTCCATAATTTCGTAGTCACCTATAGTGGCGAAATATTGTTCTAAGAGAAAAAAAATGAGTGACTTCCTGTTAGATTCCAACTTCGTTGTACCTTTACTATATTAAAATATTTATTTCAGCAAACCTATTGAAAAAATATAGTATGCTCAAAATGAAAACTGCCCAACCTCCTATAAGATTCTAACTTCCTGGTACTAGTATCACTTTTTTTCATGTCGTTTTTTGCTCAACGGGTTTTCTCTTCTGGCTCCTCTGCGCAAAAACGTATCTATGTTAAACATTTTTTCATGCATGATTTTTATATTTTCAGGGTGCTCCGGGTCTTAGTATTATTGGAGAAAAAGGAGAACCAGGGGATCCTGGCTTAATGTATTCTCATCTTAACAAAAATCTTAAACAAGGTACAATCAACTTTTTTTTATAAACGAATGTTTAATGTAGGTTTGTATCGATACTCGGTCACATGTAGATGGTTCATTCCTCTTCTATTACATTTATCTCCGCTTTCAGCGCTTTTGATTGTTATTTTGCATTTTTTATTTATAGGTTTATTGAAAGAGGATGCATCGGATTTACTGAAACAATCTGATTATTCGGAAGAAACTGGAGGTAATATAAGTGCCTTAGTTTACAATTTTATATTTTAGGCTGATGTTTTTTTTGTTTTATATTATGTTCCATACTAGATATAAAAGAGTTGTTTATTTTACATACATTTATCTTTCTAGAAATTTTAATTTATCGTTTTTGAAATTTACCGAGAGGATAAATACCTGTCTAACTGGGTGATAAGATGCTATTCTACTCTAGCATCCTATTAATGATATACGTTGTGGATTACATATACTTATATGACAAACGAATTCCATTGGGAAAGTTAGTATGATGAATTGCGTAGTTATTGTAGTTTAAAAATAGAATTGAATGGCTTAAAAGGTTCTCACTCTAAGATTTATTGATTAATTAGACATTAAAATAATGAAAATTATTTTGTTTAAAGTTAAATTTGTTATGTTTGTGTTATTTATGTAAATATTACGTTATCTTAAACTTTAATGCATTTACCAATTATAGCCTATTAATGCTTCCTTATTTTATTCTTGTTATTTATTCACTTTTTTATATATATTGTATTATTTCTTGTAAATATTATGTTATTTTCTTTGCTACTATATCGGCAAATACTATTTATAAGGCTTCCTTCTTTGTATTTAGCTGTTAAACACTTTTTTGAATAAAACTTTATTATTACTTTATTACTTTATTACTGTTTTTGTTTAAGTTATATTGTGTCGCTAATGTTTGTGAAATTGTTAAAATTTAATTTTGAAAATCTAGTAAGTAATTAAAATAAATTAATTTTAATGGTTATTGACGCTCTCTATTCTAATAGAGATAAAGAATGACTTGGGTTAGGTTTTTGTTGGAATTAGTCCTTTTCTTTTTAATTTTTTATTTTGTTTAACAAAGCTTTCGCCGAGGAAACCTGGGCTTCTTCAGTGTTTTAATACAGTAAATTTAGAGAAAAATGACCAAATGAAAAAAGCAATAATGAATTAAAAGTCTTACCAAAGTCATTTTTCTATAAATTTACCGTATTAAAACACTGAAGAAGCCCAGGTTCCCTCGGCGAAAGATTTGTTAAACAAAATAAAAAATTAAAAAGAAAAGGACTTTAATTCCAACAAAAACCTAACCCCAGACAAGAAAAATCTTAAGTCCACATAAGAAAACCTTCAATAAAGAATGACATTTATGTTATTATTTATTATTAAAGCGATAACTTCCTCATCTATAATAAAAAAAAATAAAAAAACGTGTGGTGTCGCGGGACACCCGGTAGGAACTCAGTTCCTTCCATTTTTCATTAAATATAAATTATAAAATCTCATAAAATGCTAAAGACGTATAATATAAACTGTTAACAACGATTTATTTTCGATATTTATAAAACAAAGTGACATATAATTTGACATAATATAACAAAAATAAATAAAACAAGTAACAGGGTTCCATAATAACATTTTTTCCCGTCTTTTTGAAGCTTACGTTTACGCGAGCGGTGCGCGTGAACGCTTGGACGGATAACGTTTTCCAACGTACTCAGCCTGGGTATTGGTAAAATGAACACGTGTACTAAATTTCAACTAACTCGGTGATCTTTTACTCAAGTTATCGTCATCGGTAAATATTTCGTGATGGATTTCGCGTAACGGTGATTTCATGACGGTTATTTTGGTAGTTTTTTTCGGATTCACTCCCAGGCTCCGAACGTGCCACAAGGAACTTCGTTCTAAAAATGATCACTTTACAAAAATTTGCTAGTCACTAGCATCCAAGTCCTTGCTTGAAAATTACTGTTAAAATTTTACATATATCTATAAATATAAATATTACAAATTGGTTTTGTTTAATCTATTCCTTGAGGTGATTGTAAAAAAAAAATTAAATTGGAAAATCAAGGCAAACGTTCAATAATAGATTAAAACAGCACAAATATGATGTTAGCAAACAAAATAAAAATAACGCATTATCCATACATGTTAAAAGTACAGATCCCTCCATTAATTTTGAAAATGTCAAAATAGTAATAGAAAATTTTAACAAGCACATACATTTTTCAAGAAAATTTTATTTGTTAAACCGATTTAAAAACATCTATCCACAAGTGTCGAACGGTATATAAAGGAAAGACATTTTTATATTACTTCAATCGTTTTATTTCTCTCCTGTCACTAATTTAAAAAAAATAATTAAATACTTAATTTAAAAAAATCGGTCCGAGACAACTCAGACAAACTTTCTCATATAATATGTACATTTAATTACTATTGGAAATTTCATCAAAAATATCATAAAAATAACTTCTCCCGGGCGGGGAATCGAACCCGGGCTCTCTCCATCCGCGTTTTAAGCTATTATCTCAGGAACTAGATTTTTCCCGGGAAAACGGCTTATATCATTAGATTCGTATTTGAATTGACTACATTTTAGAATTTTTTAATCAAAATCGTCGGAACCGTTTTCGAGAAATAATTTTTTTTCGTGTTTTTTCAGAGTTTTT
>KZ652466.1:150642-167967 GCA_001010745.2 Gerris buenoi | reverse complement strand
ATATATATACATATTTTTACACATACATACACCATATATATGCATACATACACACACACACATACATACATGTACATACATACACACACACAAACCCATACATATATATGTAGGTTCTATTTTATGAATGACAACAGATATTTTGATAATTTATATTTGAATAAGTTAAAAGACTGAATAGTTTGGAGATGTAATGGTAGCTTATTAAAATAAACTGGACCTAAATACGACGCATGCCTTTGCTTCTTATTTGTATTACAGAAGGGAGTCTGTACTGTGCCTAGTGTCCGTGCGCGTGTTGAATATGAATGTTGTGCTCTTTGTTTGTTTTCGCTCTGATAATAATTCAGTAATACTGCTTTTTGAAATAATAAATCTAAAGTTAAAACATTAAAGTTAGAAAAGGTTAAATCAGTAGAGAATCGTTTCTGTTTTTTAAGTGAAATTTTAATTATAGTTTTTTGAATTACTCTAACTTGTTCTAAATCTGTTTGTGCAGCACTTCCCCAAGCCAAAATACAATAGTCAATAATGGATTCAGTGAACGCATGATAAAGTAATTTTAGTATGTGCTTGTTAGCAAATTCTCTGATTCTCAAGAAAGTATGAATAGTTTTTCTAATTCTATTGGTGATCCAAAATATGTGTTGTTTCCAATTTAAATTATTGTCAATAATGACGCCTAAATATTTGATGTTATTTACTCGGTCTATGGAGTTACATTTACAAAAAGTGGTTGTTGCGTTATTGTCTGGTTGGTTACTCCTATTTTTTTGTGAAATCAAGTTATTACAGTCAGTTTCATGTAGTGTTAGTGATTCTGTGTCCAGTGGTTGTCCTCTTTTGTTGTGTGAAAAACACATATATTTAGTTTTTTATAAATTAAGTGTCAGTAGGTTGCTGTCGAACCAGGATTTTACTTTAGTAAGTCCTTTAGCAGCATTTTCAAAAACTTCTTTCCAAGTTCTGCCTCTGAAGTATATTAGGGTATCGTCTACAAAGCACACTATGTCTGAGTAAGTATCTTTTAAGTATAATAGACTATTTATGTAAATTAGGAACAGCCAAGGGGCTGTCACGGTTCCTTGAGGCGTTCCAAATGTCATGTTGACAGGATCGCTGATTTCACCATTGACTTTAACTTGTTGCCTTCTATTTTCTAGATAACTTTGAAAAATACTATAACAAGTTCCCCTTAAACCCAAGTCGTATAATTTTCTAAGTAAGATTTTGTGGGATACCGTATCAAATGCTTTTTTTAAGTCGATGAAAACTGCCATACATTTGATGCCGGTGTCTAAGTCGTTGGTTACAAGTTCTGTCAGTTTGTATACAGCGTGTGATGCGTTTTTGTTTTTAATGTAACCGCACTGTTTATCTGATAAGAGATTATTTTCATCTAGATATTGTACTAGTCTGTTTTTTATACATTTTTCAATAATTTTTGATATATTGGAAACTATTGAAATGGGCCTATAATTAGAAGGATCTGCCTTATCACCTTGTTTAAATAAGGGAGTTACTATTGCTTCTTTTAGAACATCAGGAAATTTTCCTTGTTTTAAACAGAGATTACTTACATAACATAATGGTTTAATTAAATTATTTTTAGAATTTTTTATGTATTGAGCTTTGATAAATATAGCTTTGATATTCACTCAACGTATCATCATATTATATTCTATTATTCAAGCAATTTTTTCTAAATGTATTTGTAAAATAAAAAAATAAATAAACCAAAAAAAATATCTTTAGATAAAAAAATGATAAGGTTTTTCATCGATAAAAAATAAATCATTTTTTCAAAACTGTTACAGGTGAACATTCGTTTTCTTGTTTTCGTATTCCCCCCCCCCCCCCGTTCTAAAAGAGAAAACTCTTGTCGATATAACAACTGTTTAAATTGTTTTCAATCTTTGGGAAAGTAGTTTTCAAAGTAATTTGGGCCGCTGAAAAATGATTTACGAAATTGCTGTTGAAATAATATATCATGATTTTTAGCTATTCGAGTTTCCGCTTATTTCTTTTTATTTAATATTAATCATGTATGTGAATAATGTAGTTATGTTTTTAAATATTTCTCAAGGTATTTTATTTTGCGATTATGTCCCTTCAAGATTAATATTGTAATTAATTAGGTTAAATGAAGCTGTTACTTTAATATTACAATACTGAATATGTTTCTTCTTTCACAAAAATATGTTTGTAAAAACTTTAATTACTTTTAAAAGTGTTATCACCCAACTCTTAGTTTTATAGTAGGTTTACTTACTGATAAGTTTGTTCTTTTATCCTATACTATGTTTAAAGTTGAGTTTGTAAACTTAGTAGAGGAATTCGTGTAACTATAAGGTGGCCTTTTATATTAATTAATTAATTAATTATCAGTAAATATTTGTAATAAAACGAACTAACTATTTTACAGTGAATGATGCGAGAGGGGACATTCACTATCGACCCACTGATGGAATGAAGATAGTCCCTGGGGCAATTACTTTCCCAACTCTAGACGATATGACTAAGGTAAGACAATTTTCCCAAAACTATACAATCATGTGGATACTTCATTTGTATTCTTATTTATCATGATTAAAACTAAATATTAGTCGCAATATGTTTTATCTTTTTTGGACTCTTAGCTTGTTTATCGGGTGTAATAGTCCAAATTGTTAAATAACATGGTAAGAAATGCTTCACGTAATTTTCTACCTTATCTCAAACCTTCCCATACTCCTTCTACTCTTTTATTTTATCTCAAACCTTCCCGTATTATTCTCCTCTTTTATCTTATTTCGTACCTTCCCGTACTTATTCTCCTCTTTTATCTTATCTCAAACCTTCCCATACGCCTTCTGCTCTTTTACCTTATCTCCTTCCCATACTCCTTCTGCTCTTTTATCTTATCTCAAATCTTCCCATGCTCCTGCTGCTCTTTTATCTTATCTCAAACCTTCCCACACTTCTTCTGCATACGTCATTTCTGTTACTATTCTTTCCACTTGTCCACTGCCATTTATCATCTCTTTTTGCTTGTTGCATCCTTTCATTTTAAGTTTGTAGTATGCACCACATTATTCTCCTACATATTATTTTCATTATGCGTCTGTATTATTTCGTAATATTATTAGTGTTCACCTGGGTCTTCACTATACAGTCCACATATGTATTTTATCTTATCACACGTTATATATACCTATATCCGTTTGGGAATTTGGAAACTTGAAGATTAAATCAAAAAAGAGTTTATTTTGCTTTGTAATATAATTTAATTATCGGCTGCTTATCATCTGTTTGCTTTAGATGACTGCAGTAACTGCTTTGGGAACAATTGCTTACATTATAGATGAGCAAGCGGTACTTGTCAGGATAAATACAGGCTGGCAATATGTTGCTGTGAGTATCAATATTACTTTATTTTATCGTTAAAAAGTAGGGGGCCTGTGTGGCTCGGAGGCTAGAGCGCTTGCTGTACGATAGCGCAAGTTAAGCAGCCTCGAGCATGGTTAGCAGATGGATGGGTGACCGCTTCTGACCACAGCTCTGGGTTCGATTCCCGGACCGGGACCCCGCTCAATGTCCACCCAGCATTGTTTAAACAAATGGGAAGCTCCTCGAAAGAGTGGTGCTACCAGGTTTCGGCCTGGATACCATGATGATGACACTCCTGGTTGTATTAAAACCAGGAGGGGTCATGGTAAACGACCACATCTTCCACACGAGAGTGAAGGTTTCGGTCCCTAACCCGGGTTTGTTCAATGGGCCTACCTAAGAGGCCTGCGTCTTCGGGTGTAAAAGCCCCCTGGAATAAAATGTTTTTTAAAAATTCGTTAAAAAGTATTTTTTTTCTTTATAAGCTAGGAATTTTATTATTCAATATGTCTCTAAAATTTAATTTAACCATTCAATTCTTTTGTTTCTTTTGATAATTTACTTAGCATTTTTCACTTTTTGATATATTAAACAAGTTATAATTTTACAGTAGATAAAATTTCAACTGTAATATCCTTATCTGTATCATTTATATCTGACAGAAATGTCCAATAAACTAAATTTTACTCTTTTCATCATAATCTAACTTTATCGCTATTGCTATTTTACAGCTTGGTTCGGTGATAACAGTCGCTACGGAGACACCTCCACAGCCTACAGAAACCACGGAGAATCTAAGGGTTCCATTTGAAGCATCAAATTTGATAAACCAACCACCTCAGATTATAGCTGAACTGCCATTAGAAACTCCATCCGTAAGTTCAATTTTTTTTTATCTCAAGAAATTGTGTAAGTTTTCTTTAGTCTCGTATTTCCTACAGTCTTCGCTATCAAGAGATGTGATGGAATGACCTCTAGTGGAAAAATTTATGATTTGCAAACTACCTTAACGATCCCAAAAAAAATCTCACCAAAATATAAAGTGGTAGAAGAAAAAGGATACTTGACTTTGTCTAACTGCCTGCTTTGTCTCTGTCTACCGAATCTGACACTCACTGCTCAAGATATCTGAATATAAACTCTCATGTATTCGCTTTGTCCTTCTGAACCTTAAACCCTCGTATTTATCATGACCCTATGCACTCACTCACTTAACCTTGTTAAATTTCCTTTGGTTGCAACAAATTGTAGCATATAATCTTTCGTAAGAATTCGAATCATTCGACCTCAGAATTTCAAATCGCTTCCGCAAGTTATTCGTAAGTCGGACCTCTCCGTCTTTAGTTCATTAAATTATAATGATACTGAATAATCTTGCTTCATTTTTATTTTTTTTTTTATTTTGTTACATGCAGCAATGGCAACCGAAAATGGTAAGTTAAAGTGTAATTAAGTCTTATTAAATATGGTAAAATAATGGTAATCGTAAAAAAAGGAAAAAAAAACAAAAAAAAACATAAATAATGATCAAATATTCATATAAGTGTGTCTGGCACAATATTTAGTTACTTACAGAAATGTAAATTCAATGTGGAAATGTGGTAAAGTGGATCTTGCTAGCAAGCCTAATAAAACCAATTACCTATTATTATCTAGGGTTAAACTTTAAAAGTGACTGGATACAAATAACTTTCTGTCTACCTATATTATTAAAAAAAAATTGTAAACAAATCATTTCAGAGAGAGAGTGATATATAACTGTTTGATAAGAGTGCGATAGAGGTTCTCCGGTGGAGAAAGGGGAGGTTCTCATAGTAAATTCCGCTCAGGATTGACACGGGGAACTGTCATTCCCGAAACAATAAACAAAACACGGGCGGTGTAATAAAGAAAGCGCATTGTTTTTTTACATGCTTTAATCAAAAAGTGACAGCTTTCAATGCACAACAAACCAAAACTATTTTGATAAGTTATTAAATCTATATAAAGATTAACAAATCAACAAACAAACCTTTACTTTTATCGGTAGTAAATCATAAATGTTATCTTAATAATTATAACGTTTAGTTTTGACGAGCGAAGCGAGTAGGGGGCAGAGCCCCCTAGTTTTATTTTAATAAAAATCCTCAAAATGCACTAACTCAATGGATTTGGAGCGTAATAATATCTAAAAAAGTTGTAAGTTCATTGTTGGTGTCAATGAATAAAATTGGGGTTAACCAGAAATTTGAGATATACCGTTATTAATGAAATATTTAGGTAGTATCTTAGATTAGATTGAATTTGGAATGAGTTAAGATTTATATAAGGAATTTATATCATTTTATAATTTATAAAATCAAGTGTTCCGACGACGGCGACGACGTCGCACCTGGAAATTGTTAGTTATTGCTAAGCTATGGCAACCACATTTATTCCAATCAAAATAAATGCTTGTTTTGATTTGTTGGTCTTTAAATAGATATAATAATATACCTAAACAGATGTCTAAATTAATTTACTTAATTTTACTTTTATCAAAAATTAAAATAAAGTCCATTGCCACGGGCTTAACGGCTCATAGTATAGTAAAGAAATCATTTAAAGTACTATTAAATTAGAGTTTATGGAATCGATGTCATTAAGCAAGAAAACTTAATAAGGGTATTTTTTTATGGTATTTTGTGAACTTAACAAAATTTACAGCGTCGTTAAAAGATTGTATTATATTGAAAACATTTGCTTAAAACTCGCAATGCAATTGAATGTTTCATTGTAAATTTTGGAAGTCTTTATCCTTTACTTGTACACTAACATTTATTTAAATGTAATGTTTTATTTTTTACTAACTGCTTTAATTAATCTGTTAATGTTTATGTTTTGATGTATTTAGCTAAGATTAGCAGCATTGAATGAAGCCTACTCAGGAGATTTGGGAGGACAGAGAGGAGCAGACTATGCTTGCTACAGACAGGCTAGACGAGCTGGTCTAGAGGGCACCTTCAGGGCATTCTTGGCTTCTAGAACACACAACTTGGACTCTTTAGTTCGTCAGGCTGATAGACACTTACCTGTTATCAATATAAAGGTAACAAAATATATTTATCTCCAGTAGAGTGAAAAAGTTATGATTTTGGATTAGTTTAGAGTTTAGAGGGACTAAAGTTATATTTTATTCCCCGAAATCAAAAAGTAGGGAGAAAAGGTAAAAGTTGGGAGATAAAGTAAAACCAGGGAGAAAAAGAAGGATTGCCAACTTAATTATTTTATAAATAGTACCAATAAAATGAATGGCTAATGTGATGAAGTTGTTGAAATCAGGTTAGGGACACTTTTTTTTGTTTGTTTTACCTTGTTTATGTTATCATTGTTTATAACCTGCATTAAAATAACCTTTTCTGTTGTGTTTAATTCCAATTCCAAGTTTTTATTATTGCATCTCATATATATGCTATTAAAAGTGCTAACAATTATTGCTATTTATTAAAATAATAAATAAAAACTGTGTAATGGATGAAGATGCGTTTTCTCCCTACTAGAGATAAAATATTGTATGTACCCCGGGAGGATAGTGCTATAATTACCGTTATTCCCTCGGCTACGCATCGAGGAGTCATTCTTAAATATACTGTCATATTCGAAATCTGGAAAATAAACCAAACGAAAAATTCATGAAAACTTAACTTTGAACACCATATAAATGTTGTGTGTGTATAATATAAGAGTGCACAAGTGATATGGTTTGTGAGTTCGATAATTTTCCTTTTTTTTGGAATTTAACTAAAATCTTCTCTGTAAATTTTCGAAATGCACTCCGGACAGCTACTTTTGTTAACTTTTTATTATTTATATTATATTTGTTAACTGTTAACTATCCTTGCCTTATTATATTATGGTTTGCAATCTCCCATAGCATTAATAATATTATGTTTTTACTAGCTTAGTTAGTAATCACACTTCACACCCATAAATCTCTGTAATAGCTATTTACGTACCTAGAGCAGTAATGGCGTTATTGGCCAAGGGCCAAGCTTGAAATCACGAGTGCGTTTAACGCCCAAGGGCTCATGGCGCTTACTGCTCGTGGTGTGTACACTATTTTATCACCCTCCCCCGCCATTAAGACAATATAGCAAAATACAATTTTTTACTTCTATTTTGCCGTAATCTTCAAAACCATAAATCCATATTAAGGTAGATCTGTACCAAAACGTACCGCAGTTATAAAAATATTGATTGTTACACATGGAACAGGTTGTCGCTTAGAACTACTAGCGCTTCCTGCACTTCCCGGCCGATTTTCGAACTAGTGGCCTGTAAAAATGCATGCTTTATTTTTACAGGCCCTAGGGCTGTAAAGTAGAACTTTACCGTCCGCTTAGGATAGGAATGTTTACAAGTGGTGGGCGATAAATATTTATTATAATAATGATTCAATGTTTAATTGTATGTTGTTTTGTTTGCATGTTTAGGGAGATGTCTTATTTAACTCATGGAAAGATATATTCAGTGGAAGTGGAGGACGGTTCACTAAAGCTCCCAGGATTTATAGTTTCTCCGGGAAAAACATCCTCTCTGATTACTCTTGGTAATAAAATCATTCTATGTTGCCCACAGCTAGCTAGCTTAGATTTGTACTCAAATCAAATTTATACCAGTGTATATTAGTATAGATTTCACGCTTCTGAATACACCTTGTTAGTCTATTACGAATTATTATGCATAATAGGTAATTAATACAATTTCACTAATGGTACTACTGCATAATGAGGTTATTCAGGAAGCATGAATATGTGCACAATACAATTTGTAATCCCTTTTGTAGTTACTCTCTCAGATCATTTTATATGACCCCTAATAATTTGTATATATTATAAAGTGATTCCCCCTTAAACATTTATTGTTTTTGCTTCGGTTATTGGTCTATTTTGGTTCTAGATTTCATTTAGCATAAATGCTTAGTGTTACTTATATGTACGGCCAGTTGGGATTGGTGTAGCCTTTTAACCCACTATATATGTATTGATTAGCCTAAAGAATTAAATAATCTACTATATATAAAACTAATTTATATCACACATTTTAAAATTAAGGATTAAATACATATTTCTCTATTTTATTATTAATAGACCACTGAAGACAACAATTTCTTTTTTTACTTAATCCTCTTGTCGAGTTATTATGATTAATATTTTTATAATTATTTCTATTAATAGCTTTTTTTACTCAGCTCTTTTTTAAGTTTATTTTTAAATTTTAGAATATAAAAATAAAGAAAGACTAATTCTACTTCGAAGTCTTATCAGACGTAAATCTTCTTAATACCCTTGATATATGTCATTTTTATTTTTTCTAAGTTTTCACTCATTTTATTATTTTTCTTCTTTTACTCTTTTCTTTCATGTCTTCATATTAATTTAAAAAAAAAAAAAAAATAACCCTTGAGCCTTTAAAGGTTATTAAAAATATTTTTATGCGCTCTTCTTTTTCATCGCATGAAAGAAATACAGATGTAATCATCAAGCCTAAAGGAAAGGATCAATTTGTTTATATTTTATTCTTTTATTTAAGACTTGACAAAAAAACAGTTTTCTACTAACTCCTCATGCTAAGTATAAATAATTATGAGTATAGGAAAGTATAAGCATAGGATTTGTATGTATTATAATCTAAAACAATTGTTATAGAACAATAATATAAATGTAAGGTACAAGACCATACTCATTTGAATGGTGAATAATAGTAGGTAAATTACGCGTGTAGTGCGGAAAGTAGCATTTTCCATGCGCCTGTAAAGTTTGCACCCGAGCAATAGCGAGGGTAGTAAAACCACACGAGCAAAGCAAAATGCCGTTTTCGCAGAGTTGCGTACCGAACTTCATCTACGATTGTTAGATTTTAATAATAAATACAGAAAAAGAAATAATAAACTTCCTGTCTGTAAGTTCGTATTTCTCTTTTGAAAAAGATTACATTAATTCATTAGTTGTATTTTGTGCCGAACTAATTATTTCGGGAGGCGTATTATTCTCCTCATATTCGTCATAATCACTTAAATCACTCATTGATTTTCACAAAAAACTTGATATAAACATTTATTAATTAACAAATTAATTGTGTTAAATGTAAACAAAATCGCTAATCGTCTGTAAAGGTGAAGAATTCTTCTTTTTTACCACCCTAGGGTGGTAAAAATGATTTATGAGACGCGCATGCGTAATGAATACAAGTACGTAAAGAATCACATTCTACGCATCTAAACAGAGATACATGTTTACATTTCGTATCAATCGTAGATAAAATTCATTACATTATAATTAAGAGAGTGGGATTATAAAGTATGGCGTAGTTATTTTATTATTATAGGTTTGAAATGGGCAGAAGGAGAAAATTCCTAGGAATTAATTAAAGACTTTTGCAATAAGTTAATCCAAATAACAAATATTAATATTGATATTGGTAATATCAAGGCCATCGACTGAGGCAACTCAAACAGTATCGAAAAGTTACCTTTCTAAATGAACAGGAAATAAACACGGGTTTCAAAACGGCCGGAAACTGAGTGGTATAAACTATTGCATTGATCTTGATTTTAAAGTGGAAATAGTAAAGCAAAGAAGGTTTCTTAGACTGTTAGGAAAATAGTTAGCGTTAGCTGGGGTAAATGTGAATACATTTTAAAGATTTTACAAAAACTTAGGTTCGCTTAGTTTGATAAATTAAAGGATACATTTTGTGTTAGCTTGTTGACTTCACCATTACTGCAGTGTGATAATATGGGAATTTGGTGTTTATAGCAGATATTAACTGGTGGGAGCCTATTCACAATTTCTTCTTAGGATAGGGGGTAAATGTGGTAGGTAAGCATAGATGAATCAGGTAGGCTCAGGGAAATATTTATTTACCTTTCACTATGACCGTGCCGAATTTTTTGCGGATCGGTCATGGAATCCTTCATAAACCTTTCAGATGGCTAACAATTTATGTTCACAATTGCTGCTTTATTAGCTGACCCTAATAAAGCATTTGCAAACAAGAAAAAATCCCTTTAATTTTTTAAATATAAGTATTCGTCAATAAAATTAAATTTGACTTAAAACAGGATCTAGATTTCGGAACAGTAGAAACGAATGATAGCCTTCAAGAACTGTCTAAAAAATAAACCACACAAAAACAACTATAAAAATAAAGAGTAGTACTTGAAACTAAAGAATACTTGTAATAAGCGAAGTGTAGATCAAGGAAGGAAAAACAAGAGTATCTGATGACAAAAGAAACTCTCAAACACTACAACAGTGAAATAAGGAAGCATTTATCTTTAACTCATAGGATAGATTTAGATTTAATTAAAGATAAAAGGGTAAATTAGGGATCAATTAAAAATAACAAAAAAATAATAAACAAATAAAATCATTTATCAAAGGAATACTCTAGCGAATTACTACTTGTTAAAACTCATTCATGACTACAATATTTAAATGTATTCAAATTTCTGATTGATTATTTTTTTTTTTACATTTACATATTATGAGAAGAAAACATAAATATTGAAATGAGGACAAATATATTAAAAAAAAAAACAAAAAAAAAAACGTGTGTCGGGACACCCGGTAGGAACAGAGTTCCTTACATTTTTCATTAAATATAAATGATAAAATCACACTGCTAAGTACGTATACATTGCTAACTACTTATGCATGGCGGAGTTAGAAAAGAGACAAAATTAATAGTAACGAACTGTTTGTACCTGGCAGAGTTAAAGGAAAATTAAAAGAAAATCATTATTTGTATAATTAAAGCAATCGTCTTACTATAAATATATATTAAATACAAGAAAAAAGTTGATCATGATGAGTTTATAGTGAACGAGTATGTTTGTTAAAGGAGTTGGAATTGAAATAGGACGGTTTTCTACCTACCCGGCCAATTAATTTAAAATATAATAAAATATACCTCTTCCCTACTCTACAGCTTCTGCTTGTATCAGGGTGAAATTTTACATGATTGTATTTTATTTCTTTACAAAACGAAGTGACATTTTTGACATATATAACAAACATAATCAAAACAAGCATCAGGCTTCCTTATTAACACTTTTTACCATCTTTTAAAGCTTACGTTTGCGCGTAAACGCTTGGGTGGATAACGTTTTCCGACGAACTCAGCCTGGGCATTGGTAAAATGAACATGTGTACCAAATTTCATCTAACTCGGTGAGCTATTACTCAAGTTATCGTCATCTGTAGATTTCGTGACGGATTTTGCGGGACGGTGATTTTGTGACGGTGATTTTGGTCGTTTTTTTCGGATTCACTCCCGGGCTCCAGAACGTGCCATAAGAAACTTTGTTCCAAAAAGATCTTGTATACAATTGCTATAGTAAATCCGAGCCAACTCAGACTAATTTTCTCGTAAAACCACGGTGCCAGATCCTACTTGCCAGAAAGTTTTATTTTACAAATTTTAACAAAATTCATATTTATTTTAACAATATGTTGGAAACGAGAGTTATTATTTAAATGGACTACATTTAATCATTTTGTTAATCAAAATGGTCGAAACCGTTTTAGAGAAATAACTTTTTTTCACTTTTTTTTAGAGTGTTTGAGGGGTAGCGCACCCTAAATTTGAGCTAAAACATTTCTTGATTTCGCTTCAGGGTATGATTTTTTTGGATTGAAGGGACCCTAAAACTTGCAAGTCAATCAATATTTCAAAATAAAATTTTGGCACTTTCACAATTCTTTCTTTTTATATAAGAAATGTATTGGTTCTTATGTGCATCATTTAAACAAATTGTCTCATTGAGTGTCTACATTTTACTATCACGATTCTGACAGATTTTATTCCTATACGTATATTCTACTTTCTATATTGAGGTTGAATCCTGAAGTGGGTAAAAAATGTATAACTCTCATTCAGTGTAGGCAACGTTTTTTACCCACGTTAGGAGCCAACTTAATATACAGAATCACAACTGGGTACACATAGATAGACCATGAATATTATTCTACTTTATTTATATCTATAAATCTACTGACCTTTGTATCTACAATGTAGCTGTAGAAGTTTATGCTGGGTAGAAGTTGAGCCTGGAGGGTGACGCAGGATCTAAATCAACAGCACGCAGGGAAACGGAAAGTTGCTGATTTCTTGACTCTGTAAGTGTGTCAATATACAATGAAGATCCCTAGTGAAAACTGTGGTACTAACACAAACCTTCGCAGGTCTACAGAACGTAGAAACTGAATCAATCCTCCCTAAATACCAATGTTTGCTGTTTTATTAATTTTTGTGTTTCGCAGAAACTCACTGCTTGAGTCACCTCACAGAACTTGTACATAATAAAAATATAATCAATGAAATTGATTATAAAATGATGTGAAAATTGAAAGAAGGCCTCCTTACTCCAATAGTATAATAGTTTGTCGATTATTATTTCCTTGATTTTTCATTGTTTCAATGATGTTTAATGTTTTATGCTGACAAATAATGTATTTTTGAAAACGAATTAACTTAATACTTGTTCTATTTTTCAGGCCTCAAAAGTATGTGTGGCATGGGGGAATGACTAGTGGCGAGAGAGCAATGGACCAAATTTGCGATGCTTGGGAAAGTGATTCTACAGATAAAGTTGGTTTAGCAACCAGCTTAGCTACTGGGAGGCTGCTGTCTCAAGAACCACTTGCCTGCTCACACAGGTAATTTAAATATTACCTTCTTCTATTTTTTTATTTTAAGAGAGAGAATTAGATGCCCTGATGTATGGAACGGATTTCTGTCTTGGAATTATTGATATCAGAGACATAAAAAATTTGTTTTTCATAATGATCTGTGGCGACCGCCACCTTTTTGTGCCTAATTGACCCATGAGCCTCTCTTTGTATTTTTGTATAAAAAGTCATATTGTATTGTTTCATGTTTTTATGAATATACGTGGGGATGTAGAAGGAACGTTATCGCGCGGGCTGGAATTTACCTGGCCCAGGGTAGTTGGGTTCTCTGCTCAACGTTCCCACTCCGGAGGCGTTCCGACATGCGCACTGCGCTCCCCTCCAGGAGTGTGATATGGCAAACCCCTCATTACTCCCCTGGACTATAAATACCGCAGCTCCGGGCTTAGAGCTCATTCTTTTCACACCTCTTACTCTTAACACTTGTCTTTTCTCTTAAACACCTTTCCTTCCTCCTTCCTGCCTGCCTTATAACGATCATCACCCACTCGGTGTCTGTATTATGTGGCTGTATTAGCTGCTCCACCAGGTTCCGACAGTTTCCCAGTGTATTAGTTCTCCCTTACAATCACACCTCCATGCCTTACAACTCTCCATTGAGTGATTTATTAGTGAACACGCAAAAATAGTTTGGGCCCTTCTGATAGACCCAGTCAATTTCATTACAGGCCGACAGATCAAATAACTTCTGTTAACTTTGGTAAGCTCAGAAGCAAAAAGGGGGAAACAATCTACCTTGAAAGAGAGAAGATAAATAACTATAATAACATGATATTACCTTATTTATCCTGCGTGGCAATCTGTCCCCNCCCCTCTTTATCTACTAAATAAATATCACAAACTTTATTTGATTACGTAAAACTATTGTAAAAGATTTAATAACAATGTTTAATATTTTTTAATTATGTCTAGAGAGGTAAATTATTAAAATACACAAAAGTTGTTGGGAGTTAACTTAGTAAGAGTGAATTCTGTACTAAGTTAACACACTGCACTGAAGATGTTATTACCCATTTTTCTATTTAATAATAAAATTGGGAGTAAAATTTTGTTGTGTTGCTTTCTACCAAACCTGTCTAGTCATAATTATAAAGTGGTACCACAAAATATCAGTCAAATCAATCAATTATTTATATTTTACTATTTTTATCAGCTTGAAATTACTCTTTACAACATATTTTTAAGGAAATTCATTGTCAACATGTTATGTGGTTTTACTTCTAACAATTTTTTATTTTTTTTTTATTTTAGATTTGCTGTGTTATGTGTGGAGGTATCAACAGAACAGGCGCAACACTTTCAAAGAAAAAGAAGAGATCTTACAGAAGCTGAATATCACCTACTTGTAAATGAAGTTTATAGAGATTACATACCATAGCACAGGGACAAACTTCTTATAACTTCTGAAAATACAACACTGTTTACACGACTCTTAAAACTACTATGAACTTTAAAGAAGAACTACGTAGATTACTTTTAATGATAAATATTTATCTGTTTCATTTTTATGTGACTTGTGGGGGAAAATGTGTATTCTACACTAAATAATGTATTTTTTGATCGATGTTTAAAATTAATTTCTATGAATTTGTTATATATATTAGGAGAATTTTCCAAAAATAAAAAAATAAATAATAATAATAAATAACATTATATATACATTGATGTGAAGATAAACATATTTTTTAAGAAGACATTTTTCCAAATTTTCACTGGGATGTTAATGTGTTAATATTCCCTAAATCTCTTTTTTCTCCTGTGTTCAGGTTCCAAAAAAAAACAAGTCCTAATTTGTAAAAGTCTACAACTTAAAAGGGACAATAATTATATTAAGATTTAAAAACTCATTAAAAGAGTCCAATTTAAATAGATATTTTATTTTCAGCGTTGAATCATTTCAATGCTAGCTGATGTTTCCTTAACTGACAAATAAAATTATCAGTCATTTACCTTTTAAAAAAATGTGACAGTCTTCCACAGCATCAAAATAAAGTTATTTTAATTAATGTGATAATAATTATTACTATTTATTCAACCAATTCATTAGTTTTGATTGTTATTACAGATAATCAAGAATGATTTTTATGTGTGATTTACCCATTTTTTTGGAATTAATTAAATTATTAGCAGATCTAAAGTAAAAAATAAACAAAAAATATAATATAATTGTACAAAATGAGTATTAACCATTCAAAATATTAATTGTGTAAAATATATGTAATGTAAAAAAAAAATTTGTTCAAAATATGTAAAAATGTATAAATAAAATAATAATTACTATCTATTGCCAGAAATACTTTTAAGTCCATTTAATGTCCATGTAAATATGTAAAAATGTATAAATAAAATAATAATTACTATCTATTGCCAGAAATACTTTTAAGTTCATTTAATGTGTTCAAATATTCTACCTTTTTTTATCTGTAGCATATTTTTATTTTTTATTTACTTTTTTCTAAATAGTGAGGTCTATACGATTATTTTAAGAGGAGGTAGACAAATCTGTCAATCTGTCATAGTAGTAAAAAGCTCTAGTTGGTAAAAGAATATCCTTATGCCATTTAATGAATTTACGGCACTTACTTATAATATACGTCACTGTACCTTGTAAGAAAAGAGGTACAATGATCTCTGAAATTAAATGGTGGTTACAAAGAGGTGATGATAATTTTTAAAAAAAATGTCCTACTGATGAAATTTTAGTGCTAGTTCTTTGAGAAGGTGGTCCTCTATACAAAAAGACAAAAGATCAGCTGATATTATGTTTGTTGTCAATGTGTAAATGCAAAACTGATAAATTTTCCTTCATTTATCCTAGTTTTCAGTTGAAATAATGTCAGGATGTATGTTAATAGAAAGTTAATAACTCTTTGTGTAGAGTAGTATTTCCCGAATCAGTGATTGTATATCATGTAATATAAGCTACTATCATGGATAATCAAAGGAATTCCTTCACAGTTTAATAGTATTACAATACACAATTTGTCAAAGAAGGTTTTCAACACCAATTGGGTTGTTGAACCCAGGTTGAATATAAAGGCAAATACTCGTAAAATATAGAGTTAGCGAAAGACTGTAAAACTCTCCCATTTGCTGCTGCTATGTTTTGTTTTAAAAATAAACAAATAAAGGTAGCATGTGGTGAAATGACTGGTTAGTAAAGAGAAAATAACATCTCTCAAAATAACTTATTGACTGAGTTAAAAAATAAAAAAAAAAATAATAATAATAATAAAATAAAATAAAATATTTTGATTGGTTAAATTTATCTATAAATTATCACCTTTAATTAAAACCCAGAATACGATCATGAGAGAAGCTGTAAAAGCCACACAAAAGATTAAATACAACATTGCAAATTGTTATGTTGAGGAAGCAGCAATGTTTGCTTTATATTATAAAAATGCTATTCATTTGCTTCCTTAAAGCTGTTGGTACACATAATATATTCAATCATGCTTGTTCTAGAGAAAATGGCAACAATCTCCTTTTACAAGCAGAAAGCTAGGTGAAACTATCATACAAACGTCAGGATTCAAGCTTGCAATTATTTTTTTGTGTGTGTGTTATTCTGCTGATGTGAGTGTGAGCCAAGTCTATTGCTAAAATTTCCTGATGCTAATATAAATATTAACTATTTACTATTTTGTTGGGTCATTAAGGGTGTAAAAAACGAAGATTACTGCATAAACAGGCTATATTTTGCCCCCCCCCCCCTCTGGGGCATAATCATGCGTAAAACATCAATAAAACCTCTTAGTATTATACAAATATACTTCAAATTACATGGATAATTTAACTGATATAAATAGTGTCTTACCTAAACATAATCAATAGTTGTTTCACAAGTGTTAATAATCAAACCAAATTATTTTGAATATTTTAACAAAGTATGATAATTAAAGTTAAAGATGTATTTTCCACTACACAAAACATCTCTGTCATTTAACTAAAAAATTTTAACTAAAACTAAATAAAAGTAACAATTACTAACACAGTCAAAAAACACTTAATTATAATCATCAGGTAACCAAGTTGGAACCTTTGTCAAAATTTGTAAGTTTCTGATAATTTATTAATATTTTTTAAAATGTTGTATAATTATTTTATTTTATTATTATGTTTTTATATAAACCTATTTTATAAAGGAATTGTAATTTTAAATTCATTAATTTATGTTTTATAGAAATAGATATTTGGCGGGAGATTTGTTTTGAACAATGTTTTCATTATTTTTTAAAAA
>KZ652466.1:71917-84477 GCA_001010745.2 Gerris buenoi | reverse complement strand
GAAAATCAGATGGTTTAGCGATCTCGGACATTCTGCCTATATGTCGAGGATGGTCTAGAGTCGGTACATATGCCTCTGCTCTCTCTGTTACGTCATAACTAATATTTTTTGTTTATTTTTTCCTGCGAAACGTCTGACGCGGGGCCCCCAAAAATATTTTGGGCGTTGCCCCCTTTGTCGAAAAATGGGGGCGGCCCCGAAAAATAAAATCGAGTATAATTTTTTGTTCGGCCCACCGCTGCCTATACGTTTTCGATAGCGGCGGACGCGGGGCGTCTAGCGGTGTAAGAAGCCGACCCACCACCCCGAAGCCTGATGGGCGTATACGTGTACGATGACGTGAATGAGTGACGCGGGGCGACAGATATTCTTCGCCCCCCTTTTGTCGAGAATCGGGGGGCGAATTAGCCCCGGGGCTCGTTTATGTGGACGGCCCCCGGGGTTTATTATTATTAGCGTGGCTAATACCCTGAAAACTAAGGTAAAATATTACCACTTAGTTTTAATGTATTAAATAGTACATTAAAACTATTATTTTTTGTTTATTTTTATTTTTTTCCTGCGAAACGTCTGACGCGGGGCGGCGGGGTGCCCCAAAATCTTAGTCAAAGTTTCCCGCTTATATATTTATAAAAAAAAAGGATGCCTCATCCTCTTGTGGGATATAAACGAATATGCCTTTTCTCGTATTCGAACTTACAAACTCCTCTTGATCCGCCTACGCAAACATTCCAATGATTTGTAAAAAGCCCACACAAGAAATTCTTTTCATGTGTAAAACATATTTTAGCTCATATCAGTATATAGTATTAGTATAGTATTTTATTTATTTATTTATTTTTTTTTTTCATTCAGTCTGTTAAACTCTAGACTAAGATAAGGAACAAGGGAAGTTGATAAAAAACAACGAAATTAAATTACATCACGTTTATTAACACCATTAAACATTTTTATAAAAACTAAATTTATAAACAATTATTGAATATAGATAAAAAAAAAAAAAGAAATTAATGATTAGAATACATATAAAAAGAAATTAATGATTTGAATACATATAAAAAGAGAGACTTACCCTATTTTGAACGCCTTTCGTGAGTAGAGAAGCTTTCTTCGAAAGATGTATCCACTATTTGAAAATTTCTCTTTGCATATATAATTTTGCTGTGGGCATCCTCTATTTGAATGAGTCAGTCCGAATTCCGTCATTTTCTCTTGATCTATGTTTTGTACGGTCCAATTTCTAAAAGTCAAGAGTGAAGTACTATAATCGTATAGAATGCATTGGAAGTAAGTATACCTTTAGACCACTAACTGAGTACCATAGCTCTGGACGTAGCAGATTTATGTTGACCGACATTATATTTCTTGATCAAACTGGTAATGGGAGGACATCTTAACTCAGGTTAAGAACCAGCTACTGAACTTGGCGTTAAATAGCGTTCAGTATCTGGGCGTTCAATATCTGAGCGATCAATAGCGATCAGTAGCTGGGCGCGTTCAGTAGCGATCAATAGCGTTCAGTGTTCAGTAATTGGGCGANCTGTTTTTTGCTCGGGAGGTCGGGGTTCGAATACCAGTCGGGACACGAGATTTTTTATAGGTAGCACTCGCTCACATCGACGTTTCGCAGACAGCTTAGTGCCTTCTTGGTAGACGGCCCCCGCTATAGGAGAGCGGGGCCAGGTGAGTGGGAACAGGTGCGACGTTTCGCAGACAGAAAACTACTTCTTCAAGGTCAGGATATCGAAAATATATCGGAGGGGTGGGGGTGATTGGAGATGGTTGGCGAGGGTCTTACAAGTACACGGGGAGTGGTTAGACTAAACATGCAATACAAAATCAATAAGTTATCGAATCGATATCCGTGGCCCAGAACCAACAAAATCTATACTACTTATATCCCCCTCCTCTTTGATAAGATCATTTGCAAATATCCTAAATTTACCCCCCTCCTAAATGAAATATGACAAAACTATACATAACAACATTTACTGTACTCTTAAAGAGCATTTCAACGATATGCATCATGAAGATGAAGGATATTCATTACTTGTACCCCGTACCCCTTTGAACCAAAATTTATAGTTCGAAAATTCATGTAAACAATTACCTTCCCCTTGCTTTGAAGGTCAAATGTGCAAATTTTCATCGAGATCGGAATAAAACTGTAGATTTGTATAAAAGAACACGCATATGTACACACATATCTTGACTTTTATATACATATATAGATATAGATATAAATTTCCATTTTACCTCTCCCCCTTCTAAATGAAAATAAGACAAAACTGTACTTTAAAGAACAATTACTTTTCTCTTACACAGCTTTTCAACAAGAGTATCCATTACTTTGTCATTTGTACTTCGTACACATAACAACAATTACTGTACTCTTAAAGAGCATTTCAACGATATGCATCATCGTACACCCGTACACATAACAACAATTACTGTACTCTTAAAGAGCATTTCAACGATATGCATCATGAAGATGAAGGGTATTCATTACTTGTACCCCGTACCCCTGTGTACCAAAATTTTAATTTCGTAATCTCATGTAGAACACGCATCCTGTGACCTTCACCTTGTTTTGAAGAAAAAGTGTGTAAATATTCATCAAATTAGGATAATAAAGACATACCCTCATACGGATACACTTTTTTATATAAGATATAGCTATATTTTTTCAATTTTACTCCCCTCCTAAGTGAAAATATATGATAAAACTGTACATAACAACAATTACTGTCCTCTTAAAGAGCTTTTCAACGATATGCATCATGAAGGATATTCATTACTTTGACATTTGTACCCCGTACCCCTGTGTACCAAAATTAATATTTTGAATATTCATGTAGACAGTGATTTTCCCTTTGCTTTGAAGGTCAAGTGTGCAATTTTTTCATCGTTATCGGACTAAAACTGTAGATGTGTATAAACATGCACACATGTTGACTTTTATATATGCATAGCCGCCATCTTAAATCAAAATGCCCGATTGATTAACCATTTATCTAAATTTTAATTTAAATCAAATTATAATTATTATTAACTACGGGAAACAGTCAGAGAAAAACAAGCTCCAGCGCCGGGGTTTGAACCCGGGCCTCTGTAATTAACTACGGGAAACAGTCAGAGAAAAACAAGCTCCAGCGCCGGGGTTTGAACCCGGGCCTCTGTATTTCCAGTACATTGCTCTGACCAANGTGGAAAATTAAAAGCTTTAAAATCGGGTCAAGGTATCAATAACGTCAGTAGAAAACCATTCTCCTGCGTAGCTTAGTTGGTCAGAGCAATGTACTGGAAATACAGAGGCCCGGGTTCAAACCCCGGCGCTGGAGCTTGTTTTTCTCTGACTGTTTCCCGTAGTTAATAATAATTATAATTTGATTTAAATTAAAATTTAATCATTTTGTAGTATGAATACTACCAAAATCGTTAAAATGAACATTTATCTAAAGTTACTAATTTGATATATGGAAGCTAACTTCTAAATTTCAAGGTTCTAGTGCAATTAGTTCCGGAGATATCGTCTTATCGAATTTTGTATAGAAATGGCCGCTATCTTAAATCAAGATGGCGGATTTTTAAAATATTTCTTAGCGAGCACCTAGAAGGTAAGAGGAACACATCTACAAAATTTCATGGTCGTGGGTCCAGTGGTTTTAGAGATATCGTGATGTGTCAGTGAGTGAGTGAGTCAGTCAGTGAGTGGTATTTGGATTTTATATATATATAGATTAGTATTATTATAAACTATGTATATAGTATTATTCTGGCTTAACAGCTGCAATTAAATTGATAAAGGAGTAAGCGGTCTGCATCATCTGTAACAGAAAATACCAAAATTTATTCATCCATTATAAATAGTCCTTTGCCTAATAGAGCAAATCCCTTTTAAAAATAAGATTTCTGTTATAAATGGAAACTAACTTCAAAATTTCATGGTTCTAGTGGGATCTAGAGCGGAGACAGCGTGATGAAGTACATTGTACATCTTCTTCGAACAAAGTGATGATTTTGATTTGATATACATATATATATATATACGTATATAATTTTTTTATCTCCAGTAGGGAGAAAAAGTTATGATTTTGGATAATTTTAGAGGGACTAAAATTAAGTCTTTTCTACCCTGAACTCAAAAAGTATGGAGAAAAAGTAGAAGTAGGGCGAAAAAGTAATGGTTGCCACTTAATTATTTTATAAATAGGAGAAAATTAATGGCTACTGTAATGAAGTTGTTAAAATCAGGTTGGCGATACTGCTTTTTCGATCCTCTTTATCATTGTTTATAACCTGCATCTAAATAACCTTCTAATTAAGCATAATTCCCATTCTATTAGTTTTTAATATTTAATCTCTTATTATATCTGCTATTAAAAGTGCTAATAATTATTGATACTTATTATGTGTATTTTCTCCCTACTTAAGATAAAATATTGTATGTACCTCATGAGTAAAGTGCCATTATTCCCCGCGGGATTATCTTATCGGGATTTAGGGGCCATGGTTCCTTCGACTTCACCTCAAGAACCAATAGCTTCGCTCAGGGAATAATGGCTGATTTTACTCCCTAGGTGCATAAATAATTATTTCATATCAACTTTTCCCTAATCAGTAAGAAAAACAAGACTCTACCTAGCATGTAAACTAAGTCATTCAATAAAATGACCTTATACTAATTATAGGATTACATCATATTTCATTCATTATTTTATTACTAATAAAATATCCATCAGACCATTCAAATAAATGTATATTAAAACAACTGTTTGAGTGTTCACTTATTTCATCCTAAAAAATAAGTATTTTATATTTTTCATATACATTTTTTTAAATCAATTTTTAATTTAATCTAACCAATCACACAGGTTGCTGACTACTCAGACCTAAACATGTTTCATTATTTATAGAACTGAACATTTCCTTATCGACAGAGACGATGCCAGCTGCTTTGAAACACAGAGGTCGCTGACTACTCAGACCTAAACATGTTTTATTATTTATACGTACAGAACTGAACATTTCCTTATTGACAGGGACGATGTCAGCTGCTTTGAAACACAGAGGTCGCTGACTACTCAGACCTAAACATGTTTTATTATTTATACGTACAGAACTGAACATTTCCTTATCGACAGGGACGATGTCAGCTGCTTTGAAACACAGAGGTCGCTGACTACTCAGACCTAAACATGTTTTATTATTTATACGTACAGAACTGAACATTTCCTTATCGACAGGGACGATGTCAGCTGCTTTGAAACACAGAGGTCGCTGACTACTCAGACCTAAACATGTTTTATTATTTATACGTACAGAACTGAACATTTCCTTATCGACAGGGACGATGTCAGCTGCTTTGAAACACAGAGGTCGCTGACTACTCAGACCTAAACATGTTTTATTATTTATACGTACAGAACTGAACATTTCCTTATCGACAGGGACGATGTCAGCTGCTTTGAAACACAGAGGTCGCTGACTACTCAGACCTAAACATGTTTTATTATTTATACGTACAGAACTGAACATTTCCTTATCGACAGGGACGATGTCAGCTGCTTTGAAACACAGAGGTCGCTGACTACTCAGACCTAAACATGTTTTATTATTTATACGTACAGAACTGAACATTTCCTTATCGACAGGGACGATGTCAGCTGCTTTGAAACACAGAGGTCGCTGACTACTCAGACCTAAACATGTTTTATTATTTATACGTACAGAACTGAACATTTCCTTATCGACAGGGACGATGTCAGCTGCTTTGAAACACAGAGGTCGCTGACTACTCAGACCTAAACATGTTTTATTATTTATACGTACAGAACTGAACATTTCCTTATCGACAGGGACGATGTCAGCTGCTTTGAAACACAGAGGTCGCTGACTACTCAGACCTAAACATGTTTTATTATTTATACGTACAGAACTGAACATTTCCTTATCGACAGGGACGATGTCAGCTGCTTTGAAACACAGAGGTCGCTGACTACTCAGACCTAAACATGTTTTATTATTTATACGTACAGAACTGAACATTTCCTTATCGACAGGGACGATGTCAGCTGCTTTGAAACACAGAGGTCGCTGACTACTCAGACCTAAACATGTTTTATTATTTATACGTACAGAAGTGAACATCTCCTTATTAACAGGGACGATGTCTGCCGCTTTGAAACAAAGAGGTCGCTGACTACTCGTCATAATGATCCTGAGTGATTGTTTCACTTCTTCTCTCATCGTGTACCAGTTGAGCATGTAAATTTCCTCGCAGATCTTCAAGGTCTGAAACAATTCCACCAAACATAAAACTATTTTCTAGGGTTTAGTGTTGATTACAATTAGCTTCGAATTATTTGAGAGGGACGTAACAGAGAAAGAGTTATTTACGCACCAAGAGAGTAAAGTAAGTGATTGTACCCTGAGCGATGAAGATAGCTCCTGAGGTGATGCCTGGGGAACATAATGTTAACTTCCGAGGTGGAGCCGAGGGAGTTAACATTAAGTTGACACGAAACCAAAGTACCAAAAATGTTCCTATATGCTTAAAAAGGATTTCTGTCTTGGAATTTTTGAAATTGGAGACAAATTGTTTCCGTCCTTTTGAACGGTCTTATTGATTGCGTTATCTTTGGTAAGAACGGTCTCATTGATTGCGTTATCTTTGGTAGGCTCGGAAGCAAAAACACAGAAAGATCGTAATTATTAACATTGAAGGAAAAAGCTGAATTATTGATGTAATTAAAAATTAAATTTATTATTAAGTAGATGGTGCTTATCTTGTTTGCCTATAACAAGAAATTAACAAGAAAGCTTAATTTATACTATTATCTAAATAATAAAATATCAAAAATTAATAAAAAATAATATCCCAATTAATATTAAAGAATTAAGAATTAAACAATTCCGAATATGTGTGTGGCGACCGCCACCTTCTTGTGCCTAAGGCCGGTCGTCCACTGTAAGCGACTTCACGCGACTGTCACTTCACATCTCTGCGCGCCATAACGAGAGGTGTATTTGGCTCGATCACCAAAATTTCGAATTTTAGGGAGACAATAACACCTGTGGAACGTCTAGCGTTACTTCCTCAGGAACTTTTCCCCACAGTTCCTTCAGAACATCAACATACAAATTATTCCTCATACATAGTGAGGTTTTGCTATAATTAATTAACAGCGAAATATCCCCGAAACTATGTTTGATAAAAACTAAGCGGTTTTCAGTTTTCGATAATGGCTATAAATGTGCTTCCAGAAGAAATGCTGATTATTTCAGTGTTTACCAAAAGTGTGTGAAGTTTACATAATAAAAGAATGTAGATAGGAAGCCATATTTTTCCAAATCATTCCAAGCCATCCCAATCCATTCAAAAATACATGCCTTATTTGTTACTGTTTCTTGTGTAAAAGAGCTTTCATAAGACTCAAAACGTGACAAAATTACTAATAATGCATTTTTTTGCCGTAAATTCCAAATCCATTCTTAAAGGATTTAGAATTTACGGCAAAAAATAAAAACTTTTTGTATTGTGATTTTTTCTCCCTAAATCCATTAGTTCAGCTGAAAAATTGACTTAATTTTAGCAGGTTCAGTACTCTCCAGACGGCAAACTAGTCTCTTATAGACTAGCTCAGTGATTTCCATGCGAGTATAAAAATTCTTATTTTTAGTCCAAAGTTAGAAGTTAGAATCCAAAACTAGTCCAAAAATATGGCTTCTTATTAACTTTTTTTTATTATTTAAACTGCACACACTTTTGCTGAACACAAAAAAATGGCCTAATTGAACGGCGATCCTCTTTTCTATTTTTATAATTAAATCACATTGTATTGTATTTTATCATGATTTTATGAAATATGTGCGGGATGTAGGAGTGTTGCCACGCCGGCCGGAATTTCCCTGGCCCAGTGTAGTTGGGTTCTCTGCCCAGCGTCCCCACTCCGGAGGCACTACGACTTGCGCTCTGCGCTCCCCTCCTAGAGTGTGGGGTGGCAGCCCCCCCCCCTTACTCCCTGGGCTATAAGTAACGCTGCTCCGGGCTGAGAGCTCATTCTTTTCTCTCCTCTTAATCTTGAACGTTCCTTTTTTTTCACATCACACCTTTCCAACCTTCCCTCCAAGCTTTACCTATCCTTCTCCCACCGAGAGCTAGCACTTGTCTGGTGATAAGGCGACCTTGTGCTTTACCTAAAAAGCGTGTAAAAAAGTTCTAAAATAAAATAATAGATAATGTTGATAAAAATTTGGTAAACATTAAAGTAGCTTATTTCGTTAACTGTTAACTCACCATATTTGTTAGCAGGTCCGATGCAAAAGTTCCGGCAGCAAACATGACGATTTCCGTAAAACAGATAAAAACAGCTGTTATCTTTGTAGCCAATCTACCTTCAATCTGAAAAGGAATACATTTTTCTTTTAATCTACAAAATATAAAAGATTATATTTAATTTTTTTTATTAAACATTGTAGAAAAAAAATTTGTTCAGTTAGAAGTCAATAAATGGCACAAAATTGGTAATTTTAATATTTTGTAGAAGCTTATCCAAAGTGGATAAAATGTAGATATAGAAAAAAAAAGAATCGGTAGTATCCATCCAGTTTTGCTAATTTCCAATGTAATAAAACTAATTCTAAATTTAGATTTATAAAATAATTTGGATCGTTTATCTAATTACAGCAAAGCGTCGATTATGCGAACTAATGTTTTCTGGGGTGGTTTGGATAATCAAAATTCACTAAAAAATTAAAAAGGAAACGTCAAAATAATCAACCAAGTTTATACAAAATGCATCTCTGTTTTATCTATCTAGAATATAGTGAAAAAAATAAAGTTTTATCACCTTATAGATTAATTTGGCATAAAGAAAGTTGTATAAATCATCCGACAATTCGAGTTGAAGAGAACAGAATGGACACATTCCTCCAGTATTATCTTGGATAAATTTCCTTAAATTTGTCTTCCTTATAGAGTTACAGTAATTTACCATTTGTTTTTACTTATATTGTACGTGTTTGATTGATAGGTATCCATCGAGCTCTAGCACGTCTTTTTTGAGTTGTCAATAGTTGGATGTCCGTAGATTGCTCGCCAGGAGTTTAGGGGTTCACAACTAGCGGAGCTCAGCGCGTATGGATTCATCTATGGCTTTGTTGCAGCGGAAACGCAAAAAAATGCTTCCAAATCAACTTTTCCGCTTTAAACCTGAATGAAATCATCTCTTAAAATGCTCTTCTAATTTTGCTTCCGAGCTTACCAAAGGTAACGGAAGCTATGTGATCGTTCTGAAGAACGAAAAAAATTTATTTCAAAAATTCCAATGCAGAAATCCGTTTCAGACATTAGGGAACATTTTTGGTTCCGTGTCTGTCTGTCGGTCTGTCACAAAATTTGCACGTCCAATTTTAATGAAATTTGGGTGGTAGGTCATACTTAGCCCATTGTTGGTCCCATATAAGTTTCAACCTTCTGTACTTATTTGTTTATCTTCCATATGCTCACAAACATACATTTATTTACAGTCATATCTTTAAAAGTAATCATCTGATTTTTATGAAATTTATATGGTTTATTGAAAGTAGCCTGCAGATAGCATCTGCCTAATTTCAACCTTCTGTGCACTTAAAATCGTACTAAATTAATATGTCTTATACTACGAAGCCTCGTAGTAGCCTCACTGACTCACTGACTGACATTAATGTTTACCCACTTCCAGAAGAGCTAGAGACTTGCGGTTTGCGCCATTCGACGCGTAACGTCCACACTGTGAACCAAAATATAAATTTCTCCAACTTTTTATAATATTTACTGGAACAGTGCCGCGCCGTTCCAACTTTTTGATTATTTTTATAGAGGTATTTTTCTTAATTTGGTCTTTTCTTTGCGAGGAAGCTATGTGCCACATTAATTGGCAGAGTATTTTATGTTTTATTGAATTTTATTTTAAACCTTTCTTTTAATTAAAAAGGTAATTATTGTATTTTAATATGCACATTATTGAATATTATTTTTTGAGTATATATTTCTGCAACTATGATACATCTTTTTTTTCTTTTTTTACTTTACTCCAAGAGAGAGAAAGAGAGAGAATTGTTATGATATTTTTGTGCAAAATTATTTTTTTCTATTCTAGTTTTGTGTTCCTTTCAAGTTGGTTTGAATGGTATAATGATGGTATAGTAATGGTAAGTTCTGAACCGAATTTTCTAAGGTGGCTTAAATAATTTTGTTTTCCAGACCATTTTTCATAAGGAGTTTTCTCATCGATTTTTGAAGTGTGTCGATTTAAAGTATATACTGCTGCATTAACTGCTTCTGCCCATAAATTTGGTGGAAGGTTAGTACTGCAGAGCATACTTCGAGCACTTTCTACAATTGTTCTTAAATCTCTTTCAGCTTTACCATTTTGCTGTGGTGTATATGGTGCAGACTTTTCAATTATGATACCGGATTTCTTAAAATGATCAGAGAGAGGGAGATATTCAGTGCCATTGTCGGATTTAAAGAATTTAATTTTGTTACCTGTTTGCCGTTCGAGTAGTTTCTCAAATTCTAAAAACTTAGAATACACGTCACTTTTGTGTTTTAAAAAATAAACTTGGCGATATGAAGTACATTCGTCTTTAAATAAAACAAAGTATGAAGCACCGCCTAGTGACGTCACTGGCATTTTCCCGCACACATCTGACACTATATATTCACCTGGCTTATAACTTATTTTATTTTGGTTTTCTTTGTAGGATTTTCGATGTAGTTTTCCAAACTGACAAGCTTCACAAAAAAATTTATCACAAGAATTTATCTTCAGTCCTGGAATTTTTCCTGCGTCTGCCAAATTTTTAAGAGATTGAAAGTTGATATGTCCTAGCCTTTCATGCCATAGCATAACTGGACTGGCCGTAGAAGCATTTCCTTGATGACAAAGGTTTGGTTTGAACAACATTTTATAGCACTGATTAGTTTGCATAATTCCACATGCTACTACCTTTCCATTTTTAACGATTTATAATTTATTTTTATTGATCACAGTTGTAAAATTTTTATTTGAAATGGCTCCCACTGAAAATAAATTTTTCTTAATTTTTGGTACGTACAAGGTGTTTTCTAAAGTTTTCTTTTCCCATTTTCCATCTACTAGAGCTAAAACTTCGACAGTACCTTCTCCTTCAGCAGAAACAAAAGAATTATCTCCTATTTGTATGGCGATATCACTTTCTATTTTCTTCAAATCGCTAAACTATTCTCTGTGAAACGTCATGTGCTTAGATGCTCCACTATCTGCTAGCCAAATATTTTCACATGCATCAATAGACATATTTTTTTCTTCTGCACTAAATGCGCTATCTTTTCTTTCAGTGTTATTTTCTTTTGCTTCTTTCTTCCTAAACCAACAATTCTTTTCGATATGTCCTGGCCTAGAACATACATAGCAGATCTTAGCCTTCTTATAAGACTCCTTTTCAAATGATTTGTACCCTTTCTTTCTATACCAGCATTGTTCTTGGGAATGTCCTCGTCCAATGTTTTTATCTCTTTTGGTTCAAAAGTTATTGGAACCGTAGAGAGTGACAGACAGACACAGGAACGAAACTGTAAGGGTTTCTTTTTTTGGTTTTACCAACGAAACCCTTGTCTTTAAGGATAATATTGTTATTAATGACATTTTGTAAAAAATAATATATTCTGTTTAATTAGTACAATTATCGTTATCAATAAGACTCAAGCTTTCAGGATCTATTTTATTTCTTTCAAGACATTGGTCCATCTTCTTCTGCTCTTCAGATGTAGGTGAGTGAGTTGAGTTGCGTCTGTTCTCAAAACCTATCCACACACCCAGATCTTTTTCTAAACAAAAAAAAAAAAAATTATAGTAATAACATAAAAAATAGACTGCCAATTAGTGTGGCACATAGCTTCCTCGCATCCTATCATGTTCTTTATTGTTATATTAACATTAACGTTATTGTTTAACTGCCTCAAGCAAAAGTTTAATAAAGAAAACAATACAAAGAAGTAAATACAGAAAATTTAATTACTTTGGTTAAAAGAATTATAATTGTATTTTAGTTACAAACCTGGACATTGTCGGGTGTATCCCACTACCACGTACAACCGAACTCCGTCGACATCGCCGCAAACAATAGACAAGTTTAACTCTGTAAAAATTAAATCATCCACTTTACACAGGCAATTCTATCAGGATCCTGCCTTAGGTTTTAAGTAAACCGTCTGATTGTGTTTTCGCTTTTAACGTAGGTCTGTAACAGGGGTGGGCAAATGCAGCTCTTCGTTGGGTTGAGGTAGCGTATGGGGCATCATCTATAGAAATGAAAAAAAAACAAAAAAAAAACTGTCACATATAATTAAAGTCTTTTCTTTATATTGATAAAAGACAAGTAAGGCGCGCTTCACGTAAGTACGTGAGACAATACTCGCCGGTGTCTGTACGATTAAGTTTAAATATTAAGTGTAATAATTGCATATTCTTTTTATGCACTTCAAAACCTTTAAATTGATGTATAACATGTCAAGGTCATGGGCATGCCCCCCC
>KZ652466.1:21989-37324 GCA_001010745.2 Gerris buenoi | reverse complement strand
CCCCCCCCTCCCTCCTTAAAACTATATTTCCGCTGTTTCTAAAAAAATGAAAATGTGCGTTCTGCTAGGCCATAGAAAAAGAAGAATAGCAATTCGATCTGAATAACTAGGAATCAAATTTTTTTTTTAAATTTTGAGTGGGGTATATAAAGAGGTATTGAGGAGTAGATTACAAAAATATATAACACGTGTGGAAAGGTTCTGAATCATGGGTGGGAACACGCCCAGGCCATAGCTGCCCGACTAAAGGGCGAAGAAGTTCGGAAATTGCCTGAGGGGTGAAAAGCAAATGAAGTGTCATGCATGAAATTTGCTCCCAGCTCATCTGCCGACGTCAAATGGTCTTTTTCCAAGTTTAAAATTATATTGATGAACAAAAGAACCAATTTAACGCTGGATAATGTAGAACAACATATGATTATTTTTTTCAACGTTGAATCATTCTGCTAATTATTATTATTATATATTGTAAATATAATTCTGTATTTATGAAATATTGAAATCTTTTTTTGACCTGTTACCCTCCAAAGTAACGCTAAATTTTTAGCTAATAGAACTAAAGGCTAAATTTTCACAGTAAAATAAACGTCATACTTTTTGCTAATACGTCATGAAACAACCGTTTTTCTAAAATAAAGGTCATAGAATAAAGGTAATGAAATGAAAAAAAAAGTCATTAAGTCCCGTCTCTGGTTATGAATAAACATAGTAGGGTATATATTATAACAGTCCATTCAATAAGTACAAAATATTGTCTTCTTGTGACAGGTCGGGTATCCGCAATTTTTAAAATCTTATTCTACAATTGAACCCGTTTCCAAATTCATTAATATTAATTATTCGATAATTAAAAACTATTCTAATGACTGCTACTAACTATTTTAATTAATTTAATTTATTATATTAAAGTAAAACTGTAGACTAAAATAAAAACCGATAAAACAAAAAAATATTTAATTAAAAACTTAATTTAAAAATGTTATATTGTAATCTTTCATTCAAAATGAACAATTGTAAATATTCGGGAAGAAATTCGTCCCACTAAAAAGTTCTGATCATGCGCCGTCGTAATTTTATGTAGATTTATTTCCAAGTTCTATAGACGACACTTTTTTACCCAGGATATATATGTACTTAGTGCTCCATCCCTATTTTATAGATTCTTAACCTATACGGATTGATATCTTTACGTACTTAAATTATTTTTCTTCATCTTCTTTTTAAACGCCAAAAAATATATTTCGGGCAAAACTAGGTATATAATTACTTATTTATTAAGTGATACATACTTATTTGAATACTTCAATTTTAGGTCTATGTTTTTGGAGGAGGGGGGGGGGGGACACACGTCTTTTTAAATGCCAAAACAAAAAAAATATGTCGGGCAAATCTAGGTATATAATTACTTATTTATTTATATTTTTGTCAAAACACTATTAGTTCAACATGTGCTGCGTAGTTGCATACTTAAATTTTAGGTCTTTGGCTTTGGGGGGGGGGGGTGAGGGGAACGGTGGACGCGTCTTTTTATGTCGGCAAAAACTAGGTACATATATTTATATATATAATTACTTATTTTATTATTTTTTTTATAATAAAATCAATTTTTTACGCCATCTTGAACCCACTTTGCTGAGTCAGCAAAAAATTTAAAAAATCGTAATAAATCGAAAATGGTCCTGATCGAGTTGAAATTTGGGACGAATGTACCTCTCTGTATGAAAACACGTCCACCAAATTTCGTTTTGATATTAGCCGCCATTTTGAACTCATCAATTTTTAAATTTTTAAACTTCTATGGCATTTTTGCCTAGGCCGAACGGGGTGGCGCGTCTCAGAAGATTTGCCTCAGTACTCCCAAGATGGGGGTTCCATTACAAAATTTGGGGGTTGCGGGGGGTATTTCGGGAAGGAAGTTAAAAATTCGTATTTAGCCCACTTATTTTATAAGTGTAGTCTATACTTCCGTACTGAATATTATTCTATATTATATTATATTTCGATATTTACCCCCCCTGTATCTCTTTGCCTATTGATCCTAGCAACATAATGAATAGAACCTTTTTTGTAGAGAATTGTATACAAAATAATTTTGGACTCCACCTTGTTTTAGCTGGAGGCTTTCGTTTTTGAGTTATTCACAAAAATCGAAAAAGTGGGACCTGTACGGCCCTCCCCCACTTTATAGCACACCTATGTATAGCATACCTATTTACAGCATACCTTTATAGCACACATAGCCTCCACCTATGTGAACTTTTAGTATGTTGTTCAAGATACCTCTCCCTACATCTAAATAAAATTTCGCGTAGGACTTTTTCCTGTAGGATGTTTTTTCCCTATTCAGCTATTTTTGGTCTTAATTTCCTGGACCGATATGAAATTCCAGTTACACTCATTGTAATCTTGTCTTTCTCTCATCAAATTATATTATAAGATTTGATAATAATAGTTGAAGGTCAATAGGCATAGTATAAAGTAGCTTTCTCTTAATTTATAGACACAGTTGTAGATCTAATTTGCCATATTATATTCGCCAGATCAAACTCACTCTAAAAATGAAGGTACGTAAACTATTTCGTTAGGTTAACTGTTAACTCCTATTTAGTATAATATTTATTATACTATTCTTATTTTAATTATTTTAGTTTTCAGTCATGTCATAACATAACGTAATTTTACTTTAACATTTTTATTCTTGGCATGAAGAATACAATGTTATTTTCAAAATTTACTCAATATCCGTCTGTTTTGAACTGTCTTATTTCTTATATACCTTTAACGAACCACAAAAAAGTATGGTACATGAACCTATAGAGAAGATTTTTATTATTTTAAATTAAAGTTAACTAATATACTACTTGAATTATACTTTTATAAGAAAATTTTTACTACGTTTTTATTAACTTGGTTTCTTGTTTGTATGTTTGTTTGTTTGTTTGTCCGGTACAAATCTTGCGACCGAATTTTAACTAACATCCCGAGTAGCTAGACATTTGAAACTTTTAGAACAGCTCAGAACACGATGACAATGCGTTATTTTAATGCTTTTAGTAATTTTTCTGCATAATTTAATTTATTTTCAGCAAATTTGCTGTATGAAAAGTTAGTTCGGAAAAAATCCGCAAGTTATTTTATTTGTTTTGTCATATCCCAAATATTTACAATCCTTTGAGCTCCCCAATATTTACCTCCTTTGACAGAGTTCAAATATAAAATTTTTATTGAGAGTTAAACATTGAATGACAGCAAAACAGAATAAGTAAACCAAGTAAACAAAAAATAAATTAATTGAATTAAAAAACGTAGTATATAAAAAGTTATTTTTATCTTGTAATTATTAATATTTAATAAGACAAACTAACTATATCATGTAAATAAAAAATAAATATATGGATTTTAAGGAAATGTTGTAATGATAAAGTTGAGTATAAAAGTTTGTAATGATAATAGAAGGGAGGAAAATATAATTAAATAATACTTAAAAGTATATATAGGTATATCACAAGTGAAATGACAATTACCTGACTTCAGAAGAAATTATGATTATCAGAAAGATTCCTAGTCAATCAGCTTGAGAATGACCCAAGGAAGGGTCGAAATATTGCAAAAGCGAGCTTCTAAATTCCTTAATAGACCCAACTATTTACTGCAGAATTGAATTATATCTTTTTAAATAAAATGTATAATATTTAAGAAGACAAACTAACTATATCATATAAATAAAAAATATATGTATTAAATTCAATACATTGGTTTTAAACCCTATTTTGGTTTTAAGATAGATTTTTTCCAAGGTTCCAAAACGTTTGTCAATAATAATTAGAGGTTTAAATAGTGGTAAAGAAATGCTCTCTTGAATACCTATTTGTCCGATTTTTTTTTCTTTGGAAAACCTTTGTTACATTATAGCAAAAAGTACGTATTAATAGCCGTTCCAAACTTTCATTTATTTCCAAATTTACATTTCCTTGCTTGTAGCATTGAGACACTTAAGTATATAGCAGCGCATCCTCTAATTCTTGTTTCAGAGCATATTCTACGCCTTGGCAATTTTCGGCCTCGTTGGACTGGTTTACTCATGCCAAGAATTGGAACCTGTAAGCGACTACTCTGATTATGATGTAAGTGTTTTTTTCTAACAACTTTACCATAAATTTAAAATTCCTTATACTTTTAAGGAGATGAAAACTAACGTATTCATAAATTAATAATTATGGATTTAAATATAAACTTACTAAGAGTAAGATATGAGTTGATATAAATCCAATATTAAAAATACCATACTAAATAGATAAATAATAGATGACATAAAAGTTCAAAAATGCGTGACACTATTTTTTTATAATTGTATTGAATCGAAGCTTATTACTAAGACGCAGGGCTACCGGCCTGAGCGGGCGCGCGTAAGACCAAATTATACATTGATATTTTTATCCTTGATAGTGGTTTATCTTTTATCACCAAAAGAACAGATTTCTATTCCTATGAAATTTCTTTATGTTTTGGGGTTTTATTTTTGTAGAAATAATAATCTAAAATTTTGATCATGTATAGTGTATAAGAAAAATAATAACTGGGAACAAGGACAAACGTTTGCTAACACCTGTTCTTCAAGAATGCGTGTCCGGTGCAGAGGCGTAACTATGGGCCCGCACGGGCCCGCATTGCTGGCAGGCCTTTGGTGCCAGGGGGGCCCCAAACCAATGTCAAAGGGGGCCTCTTTAGAGGATAGTAAAATCTTATTAGGTTTGAGCCTGAAATATTATACTTCCATAATAATAGAAGATATGTCAAGGGGCCCCCATTCAGATCTAAAGGGTTTTTTTTTTAATTACTTTTTTTTTGCTCTTCGATTATTTTGGTGGGGGCCCCCACAAAGTTCTTGCGGGGGAACCCCCAATGTCCTAGCTACGCCACTGGTCCGGTGTGGACGTCGTGTTTGCAGTTGTTTGCAAACCCTGTTTGCGAATGTGCGTTTGGTGTTCACGAGGCGTATACTAGGAGAGCCCACGACAATAAACCTGTCATGATAGGTCTCCCATATTTCATACGCATAATTCGTAATGTCATTCATAGAGGAACAGAAAATGGCCCTGCTGATCATGTCTGGAACCGGACAACGCTAACAAAAATAAAAAATAAAATAAAAAATAAATAAAAATATTTTTTAGGTTTCTGCGTCATAATAAGTCTCCGAAAAAACCAAAGCTTATCTGAAAGATAATCAATTTTTGTGTAAGAAAAACCACTGCTGAATTTTCCAAACATGGGAGAAAACGGCGGCTGCAGCTTTTGAAAGTCACAAAGTTTTGATGTTTTTGACAAAATAGCGTTGAAAATTAAACACTATCCAGAAATGTTATATATTTTTTGTAATCTACTCTTCAATACCATTCATTTGATACCCCAATCAAAATTTAAAAAAAATCGCGTGCCCCCTTAAAACTGTATTTCTGTTGTTACTAAAAATATGAAAAATGTGCGGTCTTCTGGGCCAAAGAAAAAAACAAGAATACTAATGTGGATCTGATTAACTGGAAATCTAAAATGGCGACTACTACCTGTCTCGGGAAAAAAATAATTTTTTGAAAATTTGTGTAGGGTATCAAATGAAAGGCATTGAAGAGTAGATTACAAAAATATGTAACACTTGTGGTTAGTGTTTAATTTTCCACGTTATTTTTAAAAAAACATCAAAACTTTGCGACTTTCAAACACTGATTTCGCCATTTTCTCCCATGTTTGGAAAAGGTAGTAGAGGTTTTTCTTACACAAAAATTAATGATCTTTCAGATAAGCTTTGGTTTTTTTCGGGAGACTTATCATGACAGGTTTAGTGTCGTGGGCCCCTAGACTATTAAGTCTTTCAGTGGCGAAATATTAATAATAGAATCCTGAGTTTTTGAATCATTTTAATTATTATGAATTTATTAATTCTCTGATGATAAGAGATGTAAAATTAAACGGTGGGCATTACTATAAAGTTTTTTTTTATAATTAAAAACTAATTGAATTTGTTAATATACTAAAAATAACTATGTATTATTTTGAGGTAGTCGTAACATTTTTTATTTTTATTATTATATATTTCTTAATTGGCTTCATTCAGCTTCTTCAGGACTGGGCTCTATTGGCAAACACTAAAAAGACTGATCCCAACTTGCCCAAGTTAAAATGCGAAGCTATGTACGCGTACAAAGAAGGCAACAGCTACCACCTTACTGGCAACGGAATCCTTATGTAAGTGATATTCAGTATTAATATCTATGACAAAAGAGTAAAATATAATTGAGTTATTAAATTTGTAACAGTCCTAAAGTCTGAGTATGATTGAGATTATATCTTATCTCCCTACACATAGTTGTAACTATATTTTAGTTAAATAGTTATCCTACTTACTTGTCCTATTACTAACTTTGAGTAAATTTTATTTCAGAACCACTGGCGAGAAGATTTCCAACTGGACCGAGAATGGTGAACGGACAAACAAGCCTGGACGTTTCCACTTTATCAACGAAAAATGTAAGTATAAAACTAAAATTAGTTACATCTGATGTATGAGAATATTGAATGCATATACAGTGATGACAATAAGACCGATTCTACCAAAATAAAACCTTATACCATTTGATAGTACACTTATCAAGTTTTATTTAGCTTAAGTCAATATGATTAAATTTCAGTTGAAGAAACTGTATTAATTGCACACTTAAGGTTAAATTACAGGAGTCATTCTCCACCCGTTAGAATTTAATCTCAAGGATTAGTATTGAAGTTTGTTTCCTTTAACATTCGATCTCCTGGAAGTAGGAGGTAGATTACATTGCTCATTGGTATTAGCTTTGCATTGAAACGAAAACCTAAAATCTGAAGCTAATACTAATAATCCGCTATCATAGTCCAGTGCTTGCGGTTATAAAATGACATTTTAATTTAACTGTATTGTACATGGCCGTTGAGGTTCTTGTTTTATCTACAACGATTGTTGACAAAAAATACTATAATATTTTTTCTTCCTTCAATAGTTGAAACTAAACTGTTTGCTTTGCAAGAATGTTAGGTTGTCTAATGCCTCCTAAACATCTGAGAAAATACATTACACAATCATTACCTAATAGCTCCATAGTAACCTTAAGCCATCACGAAGTTCGCATAAAATTGAAAACCAAATTAAGCAGGTATTCTCTGGGTTCGTTCCAAGGCCCCATATGGACAATTTAATTAGATAAATGTTTACCTCTGAATATTAGAATGTCTAATCTGGCTACTTAAGACGATATTCAATCGCTTAGCTAATATTTCTTCGATTATTGAAGAGAATATCTAGCTTCGATAAGAGGTAGAAAAATTTAAGTAAGTGAATATAAAATAAGAAAAACGTGTAGATATATTAGGAATTTTAAACCCGGTTGAGCTTCTTAATATTTCGAGGAATAGCAGAGTGGAAGTGCAAAAGATGAGTTTTAAGGATTTCTGAGGGCAAGTTTGGTCTTAGAAGAAAAGATGTTTGGAGGCACGAATTTTGAAGTTTTAAATTGTAAAACGAATTTTCGAATTTTGAAGAGCCCATAGTTACGCCACTGATCACAATATTATTCTTGTCTTTTAGGTTGTAAGAAAAAACAGGGCCCCGTACAATTGCCGCCTTAGCAGCCCCCGCCGCGCCTGCGGCTCAGATTAATAATCCTTTTAAAAGATATAGCTAAAAACAATTTTTTATTTTATTTTCACAAAGCCGCAATATGATATAATATATGCAATATAATATATACAATTTATTATTATATTTTTATTTCTTATTTATTCTATAATTTTTTTCTTATCATTTCCCTATTCTTTCACTGCCCACTGGACTATTCCTTTTGTCCTACTGTTTTCCCTAGATTAATAATTTGAGTGAAAAATTAAATTAAATTTAAAAAATGTTGAACAGATTTATAAAAAAGACAAAACTGGATCGTATATACTAAACATCATTAACATGAGCTACAAGAATTGACAGACAAATATTTATGAAAATTTAACCAATATATTGTCTCAACTATATGTGCTAGTGTGAAATTACCTATTACTTTTAAATTACCTGTATATTTACGGTATATAGATTTTTTATTTTTTTTTATTTACTAATTTTACCGTAAATTATAAAGACAATATATTAATTACATTGGAAAATATATTGAGATTAGATTAGAAATATATTGATTAGATAGTTTACTTTATTAAATAAGTTAACCCTCTTCCAACAGAAACATTATATCATAGAAACATTTAACAAATAATATTATCATGTATATAATCAACTAGCTTAGTTGTAAATAAATTAAAATTGTTTACTATACCGTGGAATTACAATTAAATATTCATAATATCTGTAATATATCAATCACTAGAACCAATCAACCTACCCGATCCACAACTGAAAATATAACAACAAATAATCGTTACCATTATAAATATGAATATCTTGAACCTGCAATGCTAGTAAACATTTCTGGTTTACAATAGCAATGTATCCAGGATTGAATGTTTTACATACATACTATCCCCTTCGTAATATAATTATTATTGACTAGGTTATAACGCTCACGTATAGAGCAATTATTTATTAAACCCGGCTGGTGTCATTTTATGTTGTATTGGTGACAGAGTGGTAGGTAATTCATATCTATCAAAATGTGGAATAAAAATCTAGGTAGTTATATTATAGTTAAACATTTTCTAATTGTTATTGGAATCTATTTTCATTTGTCTTTCACAAAATTGTCATAATGTAATCTGATGAAATACAAAGAATATTGAAAGCTGCATAAACTTTACACCATTAATGTTACATAAATAGTTTGTGTTAGAAAATTCATTTAAAATACTCTGCCAATTAATGTGGCACATAGCTTCCTCGCAAAGAAAAAAACAAATTAAAATATATACCTCGATAAAAATAATCAAAAAGTTGGAACTGTTGGAGGCTGTGTTAAATGGATCAAAAAGTTGGAGGCTGTGTTCCAGTAAATATTTAATAAAGTTGAGAAATTTAAACANTGAACAAATTGCAGATGGAGACTTCGATCTTACTGTTATTGGAAAGACAGGCAAAGCAGTCGTTCTCTACAGCTGTCAATTCCCCTTGAAGGACATTCGTAAGTCATTATTTACCTCTACTATCGAATAATTGTATTGATTATTTATTCTCTCTATTACACCTATGGCAATAATTTTTATTTAAAAAAAAAGAAAAAAAAAGGAGTCTTAAAAAATATATATCTTCAATAATAGCTTCTTTTTTTATTTAAAAAAAAAAATAATAATCGATTAATTTCTTAGTAGTAAGTAATCATTGAGAAAATATATCAATTTTTTCAAGAAATTAAATAATATTTCTATTTGTCAATCTTAATTTTGTAAAAGTTGCATACAACCTACTTTAGCTAAAATAGCTTATGATATAATATATATTGTTTTGGAAATTTCAGCACACGTTTGGATCTACTACAAAGATTACCACACAACGTGGTCATCATTGCCTCAAAATGAAAGAAACGCTCTGAACAGTATCCTGGATAACAGTGGCCTCAGCCTTGATAGTCTTAAAATGAATGATAACACTAACTGCTTATAATCCATTCTTCCAGAAACATGGAACCAACTGAAGAAAAAACTTATTTAAATAAATAATTTTAACCAAAAAGTCATTTCTTAACATATATTCTTTCGTCGCTCTGATACAGTAGTCTTACAATTAGAATTGATTCTGACAACATTAGAAAATAGAAAAAAATAGAGGAAGAGGAATGAGCCAATGATGGCTCGAGATTTTCATATCTGACCTTCTGGATATCAATATTTTTAGCTCTCATTGGTCTCCCAGCCAAATATTTAGCCTTTATTAGCTCTCTTTTCGATTTTTCAACGCTTTCAGAATTATTTCTAATTGAAATACTAATGTAATACTACTATTCGGGATCCGGTTCGAACGATGGATGATGGATCATTACTTTAATCCTAAACGTACTGAGCTAAGATAGAGGGTTACTTAAATACAACCTTCTTTAATAATGAAAATTATTGTTTTGAATATTTAAGGTTTACAAAATATATTTGGGGTTACAATTTTGCTACACAAATATAATGCCACTAGATAATACTTAGTGATGTGGAAGAAAAAAGTTTTGTTACTAAGATTCAACTCGAAGGTGAGTGTATAATAATAAGTGTTTAAATACATTTAATGGATCATTAGATGATATAATCTGATACATTTTCATTTATTTGATTATATTGTCATATCATTGAATACTTGAAAAAATCCTACCGCGGGTATCCGCAAGCCTAGCGAGTTTCCATTGCAAATTTGTAGTTCAATGTCGAGCAGTTTAAACTTCTTTTAAACTGCTACGATTATACAAATACTACAAATTTCCAATAGTACGGTGCAATTAGTCCGAAAAACGGCCTAACCCTAACATCCAAAGTAAAAGTTTCCCTCCAACTCCAAATTGTTCTAGACAGTCCCCATATTGTTTGGTAAAAAGTCACACCATTTTAAGCGTCGGGTTTGGCGGGAAGGGGGGGGGGTGAAGTTGGAAAATTAGTAGTTTTTATCAGTTTTTCTTAAATATTTAGAAAACTATGCGGTTTAGCACATAAAGTGTCGTATACCAAAATAATCTACATTAAATTGCAAACAAAAATGATTCTATGCATACTCTTGCTAAAGTGAAGAGTTACGGAGGGTGTAAAAGTAGAATGGTGCCCTAAGGACCCCATCCCAAATGTTTGGTGGCCGGACTGCGCTGGCAGTTAATGTTATGTTTTTCGGTGTGCCCTTACTGAGACAATACAGACGTGTATATGGGACAGTACAAGACCTTACATTCAACACAGGACGACTACTTATTATTTACCTTTGACTATACGTACCTTAATCAGAGAGAAACGACGAGCAAGGCAGTGGCGGCTCGTGCTTAGGTTCACTGGTTCAGTGAACCCCCAAGCAGATATGTAATAACACAGTATTTTAATGTATACAGGGTGATTCACGATAAATGTTGCAATCTTCAGGAGGTGATTCTTCACCCCAAAAGCAACAAAAAATTTCCTCTTGACCCCTGTCCGATTCTCAAGTATAAGGGAGTTATTTCGGGTTTTCTGTTTTTTCTGTAAAACACGAGTTTTCTTCATAAAAANTCTACTAATTTTTAACGGAATCACGAAGTGGAGTATATCGTTGGAAAGCTTATTAAAAGGAGAAGTTTTGGAAAAATTTGCCAGGCTAAGGCTAAAGAACTGGTTTTGCGTAAAACACAAATAACCTTTTCCGAATTTCAGAAACTTAATTTTTTTTCCAATTGCGATTGTATAGGAATTATGAAAAATGTGTTTAGAAACTTTTAATGTCTGCATTCCTATTGAAAATTGAATGAGCTTTTCAATGGTTGTTTCAAATTTGCTTTAGGACCAAAAGTTTGGGAGATATGACCATTTTTATGAAGAAAACTCGTGTTTTACAGAAAAAACAGAAAACCCGAAATAACTCCCTTATACTTGAGAATCGGACAGGGGTCAAGAGGAAATTTTTTGTTGCTTTTGGGGTGAAGAATCACCTCCTGAAGATTGTAAAATTTATCGTGAATCACCCTGTATAAATATTTAGTTCTTGGTTTCATATATTTAATATCTAATAAAATAGAGTGAAAACGCAGCAGGGAGTTCCAATGCGGTTCAAGAAGCATCAATAACAGTGGCCAGTTTAAATGAATGATTCAGTTGAACTGACTCAATGTATGAACCCCTTTAGCCTAGCGTGGCAGTAAAGGACGGGGGAGGGGAGCATGCCGGTATTAACATCGCTTGGAACTGCAAACTCGTTGCAGTTTAACTTCCGACGCCACCCGAAGGAATCCGAACTTAGCCGAGGGTGGCGCAACCTTGGGCCCTTGGACACTATTTCACGTCACCTCTACCTCACAGCACACAGTATAGGAGTTAGCTAAGCAGTGACACCGCTGTTATATTCTGAAGCGAGTTTGGTTTTAAATCATCCTAAAAATAAATATATATATGTTCATACTTACTGTAGGTACATAATTTTGTAAATATTTATTGTTTGTTCAAATGAAATTAAAATCTAATTAACAAGAATGAAGTCTAATTTTCACAGAAAGGCAGTTGTTTCAATTCATATATTCCTATCATACATTATAAAAAAAGAAAAACTATACTTTTTCATGTGGGAAAAAAGTTATGAGGGAAACGGTATTACAACTTTCATATTCCAACGATTTATCATCAAATTTATAACCCGATGTTATCCCATTACAAGCTTTTCAGTGATGTTTCAAAAAGCCAAATTGTTGTTCAATAAAAGGGCCTAAAAGTGGCAATTTGAAAGTTTGATATGCAAAATTTTATTGATATGCCCCCGGACCCCCGGTAGATTTGAACCCCCAAGCTAATATGTCACCAGCCGCCACTGGAGCTAGGGCAAAATGGCAAGTGACTCGACTACCTGGTGACAAACTGACCTTTAACAGACTTACAAGACAATTAACTACAGCCTTGACTACATACAGATCAGAACAGTTCTCTGAATATACTAGAAACTTGACGACAGAAGACAAATCCCTTTGGCAAGCCACTCAAAAAATCCTCAAACAAAAGATTATTCCTTTACCTCTCCAAAGATTAGATCAAACCTGGGCAAAGAGCGATGCCGATAAAGCTGAGCTTTTTGCTCATTTCCTTTCCGAACAGTTTTCTCCTCATCCCGATATCTACGACCAAACCCATTCCGATAATATAATCCAAGATCTTTCTACACCTCTTCAACTTTCTCCTCCCCCAAAGGCCTTTCACCCTTCCGATATTTTATACATCATAAAACATCTTCCAAAAAATAAAGCTCCTTGTTATGACCTTATCACCTCCCACATCCTTAAAAACCTCCCCAAAAAAGGAATCCTTTACCTTACTTCTATCTATAACTCAGTCCTTCGAACAACTTACTTTCCTACCTTATGGAAATTCGCCAAAATCATAATGATCCACAAACATTCCAAACCTTTCCACTTACCTAATTCCTATCGTCCTATCAGTCTCCTTCCCTTGATAGGGAAAATCCTAGAAAAACTCCTACTCCGGCGAATTAATCCTATAATAGCAACCTTAAAAATACTCCCAAACCACCAATTAGGTTTTCGACCCCTTCACTCCACAGTCCAACAGTGTCACAGAGTTGTAGATATAATATCCTCCTCTCTTGAGCAGAAAAAGTACTGCTCGGCTGTTTTCCTAGATGAAGCGCAAGCTTTTGACAGGGTTTGGCATTCGGGCTTGCTTTGGAAGCTTAAGGGAGTCCTTCCTTTCACCTACTATCTAATCCTAAAATCCTTTCTTGAAAATCGTTTTTACCATGTGTCCTACAACCTTTCCACTTCCTCAATTTTTCCTATAAAAGCAGGTGTACCCCAAGGTAGCATCCTAGGTCCAATACTGTATACCATTTTCACTTCCGACATCCCCGAGCATCCTGCCACCACTTTAGCATCCTTTGCAGATGATAAATGTATTTTATCATCTAACACATCTCCTAGAATAGCATCTGATCAAGTTCAGGAACACCTCTTACTTCTTGAAACTTGGCTCAAGAAGTGGAGAATCAAAATTAATGAAAACAAAAGTGTCCATGTAACGTTTAGTTTGAGACATGGCGTTTGTGAGCCAGTAACCCTGAACCAAATTCCTATCCCTCACTCTAGTTCCGTCCGCTACCTTGGCTTACACCTCGACCGGCGTTTGACCTGGGCACACCACACAAAACTTAAACGACAAGACTGCAACCGACGCTACAAACTTTTACACAGACTTCTACACCATACATCTAAACTCAGCACACATAACAAATTACTCATATATAACACAATAATTAAGCCCATATGGTCATACGGCATTGAACTCTGGGGTTGCACTAAGCGTTCCAACTCCTATCGTATCCAGTCCCTACAGTCCAAAATCCTAAGAAGAATTGTCCACGCTCCTTTTTATGTTTCCAACTTCACCCTTCACAACGACCTTAAAGTCCCCTTCGTCCATGATCTAGCCATATCCCGATATAAATCCTTCCATGACTCCATATCCCAACATCCCAATCCTTTAATTCAGAACCTTTCATCACCATTCATTCCTGGAAATCCACCTCGACGTCTAAAGAGGCAGTAGCCACGTGATCTATTGAACAATGCTTATTGTCTAAAGTCTAAATATATATTCTTAAAATTATATATTAAGTTTCTCACTTCAAGTCACTCAAGTCATTGTATAAACTCTTATCAAAATTGCTTATAACATGTAATATTATGTAGTTGCAATTTTCTAATAAATTAAAAGAAAAAATCGGTGTGCTGAACACGAATCTAGGGTTGTCCAACAAAAATTTTACACGCAAATATAAGAAATCATCATAAAGCCACTTTCTTTTGTTTTTTTAGTGGATTTCGCCTTGTAACTTGCAAAGCAAGCTATTTACGCAAAAAGTGGAGAAGTAGTAAAATAAAGAAGAGAAATATACCTACAAATTATCTTTTTACCATTTTTTTGTAAGTCGAATGGTTTCTATGCAAAAGAGGGTTAAAATAACCAGGAAATCAATAATTTTTGAAAAATAAAAGAACCTGTGTCTAAGAGCTCGTATTAGTACTTAAGTACAAAATATACATTGTTGAAAAATTCGCTATATATTATTTTAAGAATAAGGTTTGTTGCTATTTTTCAAAAATGATTGATTTCCCGGTTATTTCAACCCTCTTTTGCATAGAAACCATTCGTCTTACAAAAAAATGGTAAAGAGATAATTTGTAGGTTTTTTCTCTTCTTTATTTTAGTACTTCCACATTTTGCGTAAATAGCTTGCTTTGCAAGTTGCAGGGCGAAAACCACTAAATTTATTAAATAAGATAGTGGTTTTATGATGATTTCTCATATTTGCATGTAAAATTTTTGTTGGACAACTCTAGATTCGTGTTCAGCACACCGAAAAACAAAATTAACTGCCAGCGCAGTCCGGCCACCAAACAATGGGGTGGGGGTCCCTAGGGCAACATTCTATTTTTACACCCTCCGTAACTCTTGAACCGTTCGCAATTTTTGTTCGCAATTTAATGTAGATTATTTTGGTATGCCACACTTTATGTGCTAAACCGCATAGTTTTTAAGAAAAAATGATTTTGATGAAAAAAAATTTTCTTAAATATTTAAGAAAAACTGATAAAAACTACTAATTATCCAACTTCACCCCCCCCCCCCCCCCCCCCCCCCCCCCCCCCCCCCCCCCCCCC
>KZ652466.1:0-10123 GCA_001010745.2 Gerris buenoi | reverse complement strand
AAATAATATTTTTATTTTAATATATTAGAAAGGAAAATCCTTTTCTTAGATTAATTTTTTTAAATAAAATAATAAAACTTGTTTCCTCTTCAAAAGACAAACATAGATTTATATTTTCAAAAATAAAAGAATTGATTAATAATAAATTTTATTGATTTTAATAAAATTGACAAGGTTTAATGTTGAAACCTCTAAATGAAACGGGTACTTACAGTAGAAGTCCGATCTTCATTCCAGCGAAGTTATATTCCTTAACTTCGAAAAAGGAGCTGAAGTTATATTCCCTAACTTCAAAAGAAAGAAACTGCCAGTAAACCACAAAAGTGAACCAAATAAATCGTATTCAGCGAATATTTGTCTGACAGTCCTACCGACTGCGCCACTCATATCGGTTCGTATAAGATTTGATTTTTTTTTAAAATTTATTTAAAAAATTATAAACATAAATTTTATTTTATAGAAACATACATTTTACTTTACTGTCTTCACAGAATTAAGTTAACACATTAAAGGGTATTACCGACGGACATAGATTCACACCATGTAACATATAGAGAAGGAATACAAACATAACAGAAAATCCAAAGAATATATAGAGGCCAGTCCTGCTGAGGTCTGCGCCAAAGCTGACACTTCAGCATTATTAGCTGATGTAACTCGTCCATCCTTAGAATCTGACTTCCTTCGGAAGGCTGATGGTTTATGGTGTGGGCTGTGGGTCTTGAATATTTTCCCGATGGATAACAGCTCCTGTAATTTTTCTAAGTTTTCTATACACAAGGTAAACGATGACAGCAATCAAGATGATTAGGAGAACATAGAATGACCAATATATTGTAAGATGACCAGTGTTGTAAGGTAACTCCGCAACTGCTGGAATGACAGGGTTGATACTTATATCCTTGATGTTCAATGCCTTCAGGTTAACCGAGAAGTTTGGTGAAGTTAACTCATTTAATTCTATGTTTAAGGGTCTGATAATGTCAGGTTGCCCTTTGCTAACAGAAACATAGTTTAATAATTTATTTCTGTAATATATCTTGTCACTACCTGGATTTATTAAAAATACATCCTGAAGAAATTTGCTTTCTGTTCCTTTGTCGGTGGAAATGACTATCTCATCTTTGTTAGGGAATACTAACAATATTTGATTAATTTCAGGAATAAGGTCCACATGACTTTTCTCTACTGTAAGTCCTAAGTAGGTGCAAGCTGTAGCAGTTTTATTTGGCATTCTTTCTTCTTCGCAACTACTATGTCTATGTGACAGCAGTGACGTTGTACATTGATAGACTTCACTTTTGGTACACATATCATTTAGAGGCCTAATTACATTATTTTTGTCAGATTTTAATAAGTACTTTATATCAGGAATTATTGTTACAAATCTATGTTTGTTTTTTGTAGGAAGAGGATGTAAGTAATACAATTGGTACGTTTTATCATCATTAATTGGTAATGTTAAAAAGTATATAATCTTGCTAGACTGTACCTTACAATCTACTTTTAATAGGGATTCAAATTTTAATATATTTTCATATTTTAATTCAAGTGGTAAGGTCGAACCATAGTGACTTTGAATCTTTTTAAGTTCATCAAATAATTAATTTGTTTTAATGATACTGGGATGCAAGGCTTTAAGCTCACAAAAAGTCAATGATGTTTCTATATCTTGTAAAATACTTACAATGGTACCATATAAAATTTGCAATTGATTTAATAAGTCCTTAACTATAAAAATATTATAAAAATGATTATTTCTATTAACTAAGTCCGTAACACCTAATTTTTTTTCCTTATTTCTATAGTGTTATACTGAATGTTTTTTATGGTGTTATTAAAATTATTAAATGATTTGTCTATTAATTGAGTATTGAGCATTCAGTTGGGTTTGTAAATTTAGCTCGTTAGTCTTGATGTGTTCTATGAGTTTATCATACTTTAAAGCGTCTTCGGCATCTAAACTAGTGATGCGGTGCATAAAGTATAAAAGTATTAATTCGTAATCATTATTCAATATGTTTAATGGCTCGCTGCGCTCGCCTGTTTTTACAGTGTTTGAAAAAATCACACACATTCGAATCATTATTCAATGTAATTGTAGGCCCACTACGCTCGCCTGTTTTTACAATATTTTTATATAATCGGCAGAATTTATAAATGGCTCGCTGCGCTCGCCTATTTTATTCAGCATTTGTAGTCAATATTTATTACATGGTTATATTAGGCTCGCTACGCTCGCCTGTTTCTACAGTATTTTTATATAATCGGCAGTATCTATATATGGCTCGCTGCGCTCGCCTATTTTATTGAGCATTTGTAGTCAATATTTATTAAATTGTTATTGTAGGCACGCTACGCTCACCTGATTATACATTATTTGCACGTAATCAATATTTAATACAATTAATGCAAGGCTCGCTACGCTCGCCTGTTTGATGTAGCATTTTCTAGTTAATATTTATTAAATAAGGTTATAGTAGGCTCGCTACGCTCGCCTTTTTATACGGTATTTGTTCGTAATCATTATTCAATATGATTAATGCAGGCTCGCTGCACTCGCCTGTTTTTACAGTGTTTGAACAAAATCACACACATTCGAAGTACACATTTGAACAAAAGTTATGCATGTTTCTTTCAGCATTTGAAGTAAATATTTATTAAATAAAGTTTGTGCTAAAGTTGGCCACTATCTTGACAATAATATGTATATGTAAAATTTTAATAGTTAAGTATTCCTATACTACACTTTAAGACTTTTAAATTGATGTATATCATGTCACACTGACTAAAAACTTTTTAACTCCACCTTATTGGCCGCCATCTTGAAAAAAATGAATTATGAAATTCATTTAATTATTATTGAATCTTTTCCTTCTTTTATACTTCTAGATTAATGTAGGTATAACATGGCATGAAGAATAATTTTTTTAATAGTCCACCATATTGGACGCCATCTTGAAAATATTATGTGGAAAATTTTAATACTTATGTTCCGATTCAGGGATATTTTGTTGAAGAACTTTTACTAGAAAAATACTTGAGCAAGTAAAAGAAAATAAAGAGAAGATTTTCAGATAGAATTAAAAAGTCGTTCGTCAACCAGCGAAGTCTAAATTTTATTGTCATTTAAATAGTTTTTCTATAAAACCGTTAAAATCTGTCTCCTTAATTCAACATTTGTGGTGCCGTGACCTAAAGAACCTTGGACGAAGAAAATGGTGACTAACAGCGTAGAATGTCAGACCAAACTGAAGAAGTCTCGCAAAGCGTTTAGAAGTTCGTTCACTAAGAAGTACAACGCCCTGGAGGAACTTCTGAGGACGGAGGTAGTGACTACGGCTCAGGTATTATCGGACCTCTCGGAACTCGAGTTGAGACTGAAATCTATAGTTGACATCGACGGACAGATTTATGACTTATTATTAAATGACATGACAACTGACGAAACAGAATTAGAGGAGGAAATTGACTCATCAAACGATTACAAAACTAAATTTAATTTAATAAAAATGAAAATTGACAAATTAGTTGACACTGACAAATCAAAACATTTACAGACGGCAAAACCATTAAATTTAGAGAAACAAACAAAACTTCCTAAAATTAAATTACGACAATTTAACGGGGATTTACTATCGTGGCTTCCCTTTTGGAGTCAATTCCAACAAATAGACGAAGACGATAGAATATCTAAAGTTGACAAGTTCCAATATTTGATTCAGTGTATGGTCGAAAATTCGAAGGCATACCAAATAATTTCCAGTTTTCCTCCTACTAAAGAAAACTACGAGAAAGCTCTCGCTAGTTTGAAAGCTAGATTTGGTAACAAAGACTTACTGGTCGAAGTTTATGTGCGAGAGCTCCTTAAGCTCACGCTTACGAATATTGATGAAAGGGTATCCCTTACAGATTTATATGACAAATTAAGTAGCCAACTTAGGGCTTTAGAATCTTTAGGGGTTACTTCAGATACGTGTTCCGCTATGTTATTCCCACTGGTGGAGAGTTCTTTGCCAGAAGAACTTCTTAGGGTATGGCAACGTACGCCTTTAGGGGAGAGCGATAACACTGTAAAGAAACGTTTAGACCGCTTAATGGAGTTTCTGAAAAAAGAGGTTGAGAATGAGGAAAGAATAGCTTTAGCCGTAGGCTCATTTTCAAAAATATCTTTAGAAAAATCGGTTCCAACTGCGGCAGGTTTGACAAATTCTAACGATAAAGCCAGACGACTGATTAAAATCAAATGTATATTTTGTCAGATTACGGATCCTGACCATACTCCGGAAAAATGTCCAACTGCGCGTAAACTGACTTACGAACATAAGAAAAGCTTACTGTTAAAAAGTGGTTGTTGCTTTATATGTTTTCGTAGGAAACATTTAAGCAAAGACTGTAAAAAGAGAGTGCAATGCGAAAACTGTAAACGTAGGCATTTTGAGGTTATGTGTCGGGTAAAGGATTCAAATTATAACAAATTGGTTCCTAAAAACGAGAATAATGATCCCTCGCCTGAATGTTCATTAACTAATAACACCGTAGAAACCATCTTTTTACAGACTTTGGCCGTAAAAGTTAAAGGAGAGCTAGGAGAGTATAGAGTACGAGCCATGATCGATACAGGATCTCAGAGATCGTACGTACTAAAGTCGGTAGCTAAAGTAATGGGATATGATTCCTTAGGGTCAGAAGACTTGATCCACTGTCTTTTTGGTGGGAGTCAGTCGGAAAAACAAAGACACCAAGTCTATAAAATTAGATTGGCTAAGCTTGATGATTCATATGCTTGCAATTTCTCGGCTTTGGATCAAGACATAATTACGAATGCCGTACCTTGCATTCAAAACGGACCTTGGTCCAAAGAATTAAATAAATTAGGTGTAGAAGTTTCCGATACTACAGAGGGACCTATATCAGTTCTTATAGGGGCTGATATAGCGGGGAAGATATTGACTGGTAAAAAACATATTTTATCTTCTGGGCCAGTAGCTATCGAAACTTTGTTAGGCTGGACACTCATAGGGAAGTCCTGCCGAAACCGTAGCGTAACTGAAAACCTGGTAACAATTACACATTTTACAGCACCAGCAGTGCCCGGATTACAGGAGAATAAAAAATCCTTAAGAAGGTTCATTAATAGACGACGGAGACCGAATAACATATATTCGGACAACGGAAATAACTTTGTTAGGGCAGACAAAACCTTTAAACAATTTAATTGGGCTGATATCAAAAATTTTAGTTTAGAAAAGCAGAAGAAGTGGGTAAATTCGGCTCCTCCTGCACCCTGGTTGCCGCGGGTGGTGGGAGAGAATGGTTGGGCAGATCAAAAATGTATTAAGAAAAAATTTAGGAAGGGTTTCACTCACATACGAAGAACTGACAACCTTTTGACTAACAGTGAAAATATGATAAACTCTAGACCTTTGACCAAACCTAATTTGGAACCATTAACCCCTAACAAATTTATACAAGACTTACAACCAGACGAGACCGCGAGTAGTTTAGACAGACGAATTAAATATCGACAAATTGTAAGCGACTCACTACAACGGAGGTTCCGAACCAAGTACCTAGGACAGCTTAAATTACAGAACAAAAGGCAAGAAATGAGAAATGTTAAGGTCGGTGAAGGACTAGCTGAGAACAGCCACTGGACACGTTTTACGTCCAGTACAGAAAATTTATCCTCTAGAATTAAACAATTACCAAGAAATAGAGGGAAATGAATTATTGTTTTTTGTTTTTTAATATTTTTTTTTGAAGAATTTTGATTTAATTTGAAGTTTGCGAAGACGTGAAGAAACCTGGAGTAGATTCCAGGTGTTCCCAGGGGAGAATGTTCCGATTCAGGGATATTTTCTTGAAGAACTTTTACTAGAAAAATACTTGAGCAAGTAAAAGAAAATAAAGAGAAGATTTTCAGATAGAATTGAAAAGTCGTTCGTCAACCAGCGAAGTCTAAATTTTATTGTCATTTAAATAGAACGTCTATAAAAACCCTTAACAAAAGTCTGTCTCCTTAATTCAACAACTTACATATTCCTTTCCTACTCTTTAAGACCTTTAAATTGATGTATAACATGTCATAATCACTAAAACCTTTTTGTTTAGTCATCCGCCATATTGGCCGCCATCTTGAAAATATTATGNCCGATTTAGGGATATTTTCTTGAAGAACTTTTACTAGAAAAATACTTGAGCAAGTAAAAGAAAATAAATAGAAGATTTTGAGATGGATTTCAAGAGTCGTTTGTCAACCAGCGAAATCTAAATTTATATTGTCATTTAAATAGATCGTTTTTCTAAAAACCTTTAACAAAATCTGTCTCCTTAATTCAACATTTGTGGTGCCGTGACCTAAAGAACCTGGGACGAAGAAAATGGCGGCTAACAGCGAAGAATGTACCAAACTGAGGAAGTCTCGAAAAGCGTTTAGAAGTTCGTTCACAAAGAAGTACAACGCCCTGGAGGAACTTCTGAGGACGGAGGTAGTGACTACGGCTCAGGTATTATCGGACCTCTCGGAACTCGAGTCGAGACTGAAATCTATAGTTGACATCGACGGACAGATTTATGACTTATTATTAAATGACATGACAACTGACGAAACAGAATTAGAGGAGGAAATTGACTCATCAANAAGTGGGTTAATTCGGCTCCTGCTGCACCCTGGTTGCCGCGGGTGGTGGGAGAGAATGGTTGGGCTGATCAAAAATGTATTAAGAAAAAATTTAGGAAGGGTTTCACTCACATACGAAGAACTGACAACCTTTTGACTAACAGTGAAAATATGATAAACTCTAGACCTTTGACCAAACCTAATTTGGAACCATTAACCCCTAACAAATTTATACAAGACTTACAACCAGACGGGACCGCGAGTAGTTTAGACAGACGAATTAAATATCGACAAATTGTAAGCGACTAACTACAACGGAGGTTCCGAACCGAGTACCTAGGACAGCTTAAATTACAGAACAAAAGACAAGAAATGAGAAATGTTAAGGTCGGTGAAGGACTACCTGAGAACAGCCACTGGACACGTTTTACGTCCAGTACAGAAAATTTACCCTCTAGAATTAAACAATTACAAAGAAATAGAGGGAAATGAATTATTGTGTTTTGTTTTTTAATATTTTTTTTTTAAGAATTTCGATTTAATTTGAAGTTTGCGAAGACGTGAAGAAACCTGGAGTAGATTCCAGGTGTTCCCGGGGGAGAATGTTCCGATTCAGGGATATTTTCTTGAAGAACTTTTACTAGAAAAATACTTGAGCAAGTAAAAGAAAATAAATAGAAGATTTTGAGATGGATTTCAAGAGTCGTTTGTCAACCAGCGAAGTCTAAATTTATATTGTCATTTAAATAGATCGTTTTTCTAAAAACCTTTAACAAAATCTGTCTCCTTAATTCAACACTAAGTATAAGTATAATATATACCAACAACTGTATATACAATCACTACCAATACACAGTTTTTCTGATTTCTAAAGAAGGTGTACGGAATGTTCTTCTATAGATTGCTACTCCCCTTATATAAACAGAAGTGTGATATTCCATTGTCTCAAAGTAAATTATACTAAACATTCTTTAGTCAGAGTCATTTATATTCTTAAAAAACAAAACAAAGGGGAGTAACAAACCAAAGAAGTACCTGAATATATACATTTATATAATATATACAATATACATACCCAGTATCCCACAATAGAGTAAAGAAGAGAAAAAAAATTGTTTATTTCGTCAGTTTACAATAAAAAATCAATTCTTTATAAAAACTTTTGCTTGTTCTGAAAGAACTAAACCTTTTATAAATGTGTAAATTTTTTTAAAAAATACACAAGAGTTAACTTCCATTATTTTTGATGGTATTAAAAAGTTTTATTTATAAAAATGAGGTTTTGGAATTTTAAAAACACATAAGTATAAAATTGTATTTTATTTTCTAAAAAACAAAATAAATTACTTACAAACAATAAAAAATAAGCTAACATAAGAAAACAAAAAAAAGATTTTGTACTCTCAATTAGATAATTAATATTTACACATAATAAGATGAAACTTTCACAAAAACCTCAACAGCGTTGGATGAGAGAAAAAAAGAAAAAGTACATTAAAAAAATGTATTGCCACCTACTTCAGCACAAATTTCAACTCTAATCAAACATTTCTCTGCAAGTATTTTGAACGGGCTGAAGGAGATAGGTTTTTGAATAATAATTAGATAGCTTTAGATTTATGACAGAAAGCCTAGACAAGTTAATTAAAGAAGTAAACAATTTTTTGCCTGACGATAAAAGTTCAATTATTAACCTGTAAAAGAATATTGGCATAAAAATTACATAGGCNAAGTAATCATCTGTAAATCATCTCGAAGTTATTTGTAGATTATCTCGAAGTAATCATCTGTAGATCATCTCGAAGTAATCATCTGTAAATCATCTCGAAGTCATTTGTAGATTATCTCGAAGTAATCATCTGTAGATCATCTCGAAGTAATCATCTCAAAAAAATTACTTCTCTGGTCTCTGGGATTCAAACTTACCAGATTTGTTAGTGTTTAGATCTAGGTTTCTGGCTACACCAATGATCTCATAGCTGTTTACGCAAGACTTAGCTTTTTTTACATAAGTGTTTTACTTGGGATTCTATATCAACATAACATTGGTTTGTGATAGAGTTGTACTGGATATTTTGTGAATTTTACTGTAAATTATAAAAACACTCTTTCTATAAAATTTTAGAATAATTGTTCCCACTTTAAAAAAAAAAAAAAAAACTTAATGCTGTACGTGCTTAAGAGGAATAACTTAACTTACTTAATAATAAAGTCCCCTCGATGTCTTTAAGAGTCTAAATGCTTTCTTAATGAAACAAAACGCAAGACTTTTCTACAGTTAGCATTTATTAAAGAAATGACCCGAGAAGTACTGAGTAAAGTAAATTTATTTTGTTGGTACGGAATGAAGTTAGTGAAGTAATAGAGGGAAATGAGACGTGCCTGGTTCCCTTCCAGTACCGGGATGAGACCCATTAACCTGAGGCCTGCTCTCTGGCAAATTAGACGCGCCTCAGTTTTAACTTGCGTGCCTTAATGCGGCAAAAAACCACCTTTTTCAAATTATATGTAGAACCATTTGCAACTTTTATTTTCACCCTGTTACTCTTCTGCTAAAAGACTAAAAAGAAATGTTTGCTTAACTGGTTTAATATATTACAATATTTTTTATAATTAAACAGACTTTATATTTATAGTTTTTCGGGTTTTCATTTTGGATCTGTATATTTATCTCATATAACTAATGGTAAAAAAAAAAAAACTATACAAAAAGAATAATACAAAGAAAAACCTCTCTTTTAGTTCATACAAAAAGTCACTAGATCAATATACAGGGTGTATCAATTTTAAGTAGCCATAGAAAAGGGGGTATATCTACAGGTCATTTGGAGCAAAAAAAGTTCATATAAGCTATAGTCCAATTCTCAACGGTGTAGGAACTATAAGCGAAAATAGACTGTGTTAAAAACAATCGACCTTTACCGTAAAAAATTGAAAAAACTCAAAAAATATTAATCTTAGAACAATGAATGAACCATCGTTGGAAAGAACAGAACATTTACTATAAAAGTATGTATATCTTAGTTGACTTGTTGCATTTTTTGTGTGATCAAAAGCTGTTTGAAAACAAAAAAAAATTGATTTTTTAAAAAAATCTGAAAAATTTTAAGCGCACTCTTCGCTATGACCTAAATGAGAGAAATGCGTACAAAGTTAGGAAAAGTTGGCGCTATTATTAAGCTTTAAAACGATACCAAATATTTTAAAATATTCCAACTCTAAGTGGGGGAACAAACCATCGTTGTAGAAAAAAAACATGTCGTGCTTGCAGCTGGTGAAGGGCAAATAAACGTGACATTATCAGCTGTGGCATTGGTCGAGCCTAAGTATAGGCCTATAGGTCGTTTTCATATTATTATTTTTTATCTCCGACCTATTCACGTGCCCGGGCTAGTCGCATCCAAGTCTTCCTCGAGTAAGGTCCGGGTCCGTCTCGCCGCCTCGTATTTCTACCGCTTCTTAAAATCAGTTTTAAATATTCCTTTTCCCCGCTTTTCCTTT
>KZ652465.1:170456-181390 GCA_001010745.2 Gerris buenoi | reverse complement strand
TATAGGTCCAGAGTTGGGTGGGCATCGTCGGGCCCCTGATGAGTCGGTAGCGACGAAACGATGCAGGACATGGCGTTTTGCCGAGCCAACATCTTTGTGACGTTTGTCTGGTGTTGGAACAGTTCCTATGTGTCACACTTGCGTGGCACATCCCTTGGTGTCTCTCACTAACACTAATTGCAAAAATTCTTCTATACAAGTTCATAATTACTTAGCCATACATTTTTCTCATTTCATATCATACATTTTTCTCATTCATATTTTCACACATTTTTTCATATCATTGATTTCATACATCTTCATATCATTACATTTCCTTTTCAAAAAGGAGTAGTGTAATAGACAGAGAAAGAATAAGGAAAAATTAGGAAAACTGATAGAATAATGAAGAAATAAAATAGTCCATACAATCTTTAAGTGAAACAAACATTATCTAAATGCAGAAAGTTTGACGAGAATCAGACGATTCAAAAAGTTTCACAAAAAAAATTCAAATTGACTTAAAAAATAGTGTAATCTTCTAGTCAATCAGCTTGAAAATGACCCAAGGTCAATATATCGCAAAAGGGAGCGTTTTATTATTTCCTTAAAACCAGAAAGCAACAAATTTAAACAAATATATAATTTAATTTTAGTGTCAAAATAAAATGTATTAGCTACTATTCTATTAAGTAGTAATAAATTATTCTTACAAAATAAAACGTATAATTCTTCACCATGTCATTCTGATGTTTAGTCACGCTGATCACAATCTACAAATTCTAATATTGAATAATCGTGAAAAGAAAAAGTGTTTAAAGAGATTGAACATAAATTAATCGTGATTGGCAGATTCAATTACTCTATTCTTTCTGGGGTTTTTCTAAAGTTTTTCTTTATCCCTCGAGTTTCCCTTATTGGTTAAAGATTTGTAAGCGTGGGTTTATCTTTTTGTACAAGAAGAGATAAAGAGTTTTTATATCGGTCTAGATGGTTTTTCCTACATTGTCTGGTGAATCGGTTAGTTAGTGGATATCACTTGAGCTGTCTACCTATATTTCACCTGATTCTTTTCTTTTCTACCTTTAAAAGTCCTTCTTATAGGTACGAAGGATCTTAGGATTGACTTGATTAATGGAGAAGGTATCCTTCCTGCTCTCCAAAGGATATGCTTTCCCCCTTTCCCCCCTATTGTTTCCAAAAAACTTCCTCTACTTCATCTCTCGTCCTTTTTCCTCCTTCAGTTTCAAACAACCAGAAACAACCCCCTTGCTCCAAAAGTCCCAGAGCCAGCATTATATATCTACCTCGAAATTAATTTCCTTCCTTGAGCTGCAACTTCCCCATTCTTTATCAGAAGAGTTGCAGCCCTTAGGTTTATATCGTAAGACGTCCTTTCTAACTTTAAGCTTTCACAGCAAAAAACATCTTGAACCATGTTTTTTTTTTGTTTTTTTAATTAAAAAATTACTTAATTATACATGTTTCCCCAAAGGCAAATACCAACATATATATACAATCAAAAACATACAGGATAATACTCGTGTGTAAAATCCAATGTTGGAACTTTACAAAGCCGAGGAAGAAGAAGGGGGTTTAAGAGGATTAAATCGACAGAGGATTAGCCGAAGACTTAAGCTCCTTGTTGACTTTAGACTTAAACCCCATATGAAGAATTTTAAGCAAAGGTTTTTCCTCTCTGACAAAAATTACATCCCAAAATATACACAATATATACTTTACATTTAATTTTCTTCACATGTAACACCAGAGGAAAACAAATAAGTATTTTTTTAAAAATTGTTTTATTATGGTAATCCAATTTTAAATTTCGAATTCACAATATTAAATCATGAGTAAGCAGAATCTTTTCGCATTTCGCATCCTTGAACATAAGGATAAAACAAAATGTTTAAGTGATAAAAGAAAAAACAAATCAAAGACATCATGATTTATTCAAAATAAAGAATAGCAAATAAAAGAAACAACTACAAATCCAGTAAAAGGTAGGGCTAGCCAGAGGAAAGGCAAAGGGCTCCTCAGCCCTTTGCTAGCTTTATAATACTAGCTTTATCCTCATCTAGGCCCAAAACCCTGCAACTTACTCTTCTCTTACAGTTAAGTTTAATGGTCTGTAAAAACTACTCACTTTTTCTTTTATAAATTTCTTTGTTTAAAAAAAATAACCATAAATATACTATAGCTTCAATAGGCAGCCTTCGAAGATTAATTTAATTTTATGTTATAATAAAAAAATACACACTTAACAATTATACGCATTAAAATATTCATAACTTCGCTTCAAATATTTCGATTACATAAAAACAACCGAAAAATCCGTATTTCTTATGACACATTTAACTGAAATGTTACAATTACCTCTTTTTACAATTTGAAAGAAAAGGACAATATGGAGCTTAATGTGACTCGAGTTGAAACTAACCGAATACTCCAGATTCAGCACAGTATTAAAAAACCTTCCCACTAAAACGAAACTTTTTCCTCGATCTATAACACAGCGTTGTGTTAAGGTATTTTTATTTTTCCCCCAAAAATTTGTCCAAGCCAAACCTCTGTTAAATTTTTTGTCGAAAAAGTTAAAATATTATAAAACTCGGAAGGGGTCCACCTCCCTTCAACCCCCGTTGAGTATTATTTACAGGCTTCACTCGAAACTATAAAACATGGAACATGCTTCTACTAATGTCATTTTGACAGAAGGGACCTGGACAAAAACATTTCAAACATTAGGCACTGCGCTCGCTCAGATTTGTCTGCACTCAGTTGGTCATCAGAAAGGCATATTGAAAAAGCATGCTAAAATTTGAAAATAAGGTATATCATTTCAAAGGTCTCGATAAGAATAGTAAAAAATCGGTCCGATATAACTCAGACAAACTTTCTCATATACTGCTAGTCATAATTACTTAGCCATACATTTTTCTCATTTCATATCATACATTTTTCTCATTCATATTTTCATACATTTTTTCATATCATTGATTTCATACATCTTCATATCATTACATTTCCTTTTCAAAAAGGAGTAGTGTAATAGACAGAGAAAGAATAAGGAAAAATTAGGAAAACTGATAGAATAATGAAGAAATAAAATAGTCCATACAATCTTTAAGTGAAACAAACATTATCTAAATGCAGAAAGTTTGACGAGAATCAGACGATTCAAAAAGTTTCACAAAAAAAATTCAAATTGACTTAAAAAATAGTGTAATCTTCTAGTCAATCAGCTTGAAAATGACCCAAGGTCAATATATCGCAAAAGGGAGCGTTTTATTATTTCCTTAAAACCAGAAAGCAACAAATTTAAACAAATATATAATTTAATTTTAGTGTCAAAATAAAATGTATTAGCTACTATTCTATTAAGTAGTAATAAATTATTCTTACAAAATAAAACGTATAATTCTTCACCATGTCATTCTGATGTTTAGTCACGCTGATCACAATCTACAAATTCTAATATTGAATAATCGTGAAAAGAAAAAGTGTTTAAAGAGATTGAACATAAATTAATCGTGATTGGCAGATTCAATTACTCTATTCTTTCTGGGGTTTTTCTAAAGTTTTTCTTTATCCCTCGAGTTTCCCTTATTGGTTAAAGATTTGTAAGCGTGGGTTTATCTTTTTGTACAAGAAGAGATAAAGAGTTTTTATATCGGTCTAGATGGTTTTTCCTACATTGTCTGGTGAATCGGTTAGTTAGTGGATATCACTTGAGCTGTCTACCTATATTTCACCTGATTCTTTTCTTTTCTACCTTTAAAAGTCCTTCTTGTAGGTACGAAGGATCTTAGGATTGACTTGATTAATGGAGAAGGTATCCTTCCTGCTCTCCAAAGGATATGCTTTCCCCCTTTCCCCCCTATTGTTTCCAAAAAACTTCCTCTACTTCATCTCTCGTCCTTTTTCCTCCTTCAGTTTCAAACAACCAGAAACAACCCCCTTGCTCCAAAAGTCCCAGAGCCAGCATTATATATCTACCTCGAAATTAATTTCCTTCCTTGAGCTGCAACTTCCCCATTCTTTATCAGAAGAGTTGCAGCCCTTAGGTTTATATCGTAAGACGTCCTTTCTAACTTTAAGCTTTCACAGCAAAAAACATCTTGAACCATGTTTTTTTTTTGTTTTTTTAATTAAAAAATTACTTAATTATACATGTTTCCCCAAAGGCAAATACCAACATATATATACAATCAAAAACATACAGGATAATACTCGTGTGTAAAATCCAATGTAACTTTACAAAGCCGAGGAAGAAGAAGGGGGTTTAAGAGGATTAAATCGACAGAGGATTAGCCGAAGACTTAAGCTCCTTGTTGACTTTAGACTTAAACCCCATATGAAGAATTTTAAGCAAAGGTTTTTCCTCTCTGACAAAAATTACATCCCAAAATATACACAATATATACTTTACATTTAATTTTCTTCACATGTAACACCAGAGGAAAACAAATAAGTATTTTTTTAAAAATTGTTTTATTATGGTAATCCAATTTTAAATTTCGAATTCACAATATTAAATCATGAGTAAGCAGAATCTTTTCGCATTTCGCATCCTTGAACATAAGGATAAAACAAAATGTTTCAGTGTTTAAAGAAAAAACAAATCAAAGACATCATGATTTATTCAAAATAAAGAATAGCAAATAAAAGAAACAACTACAAATCCAAAGATGACGATGGCGTATAAAAAGATTTAAATTAAAATAAAACAACGAAAATACAACAGTGAAATAAAAAAAATAAAAGAAAAGAAAAAAAAAATGCCAACAAGTAAAAAATACATGAGACGGGAAAACTTGTTTTGGGTGAAGCTAACTAGAAGAAGTAATTACTAGGTTACGCAATTCCACACTCAAGTAACGGGCCATAAGTAATGGGCCGATGATTGGTAATAGGTTGGTTAGTAAAATGAGACACGTGATTTTTACTATTGAACTATATTTTGAACTGGCCGACACAGAGTGAACTCAGGTCGGTTTCNGTCAAAAGAGTTTCATAATTATGTCTGTATAGTATTGTTCGTGATAGTTCTACACAGTGATCTTTTCACTCATGGTAATCATTCATGTTCAAGTACTGCCTTATTTCTCACTTAGAATGAATTTTTAATTAATAATTGACCATCATATTACCAGTATTTATACTATTGATTGTAGGAATTTGACGTGATGAACCACCAGGTCATCGATAGTTACCGTAGTTTTTAATGACGTTGTTTTCACTACTCTTCATATTGAGAACTTAAATAACATTCTAGGATAGAGGTATTTACAAAATCTTATCCAAAAACAATTATCAATTATTGATGTAGCTTTCTGTATGTCATTCTTATATTTCAATTATATATTTTAGGCTCGAAAATGGCTCGAGTAGCCGAAACGTTGCCAGTTAGTACGAACCAGTGTTAGTCTTCTTTTTCTTCCTACCCTGCAAGGATCCATTAGTCACGACTTAATGTTAATAATATTATATGTGACATTATTTTTACATGCTCCCCTTTTATAATATTAAAATACAGGGGGAAGGTATAAAGGGTGTAGGAAAAAGCAGCCTAGTTCAGTACTTTTTTTTTTAATAATACTTGGAAAAAGGACTAAACCCTAACTGAGGTTAAAGTTAAAACAGAGAAGGGAAGTAACGAGGACAGCGAACAGTATAGTAACCATAGTAACATGACAGCACGGAGAAAGGAGCCACAGGGAGAAACAGTCCCTGTCATGATACTACAACCTGTATAACAGGGGTGTGCTCCGTATCAACAGGCTCTCAATACAGACATGTCAGCCAGCATAATAACATTCTAACATTCCATAATGTCCATATTTATCACTTCAAACACACGATTTTTTACTGCACAAAACGTTTTATTCTCATAAAATAAAAAACATAATCAACCACTATTTAGTGGTTTAGTATTAAAGTGGCCCAAGTCCAAAATGTAAAGTATAATTTGAATTTTTTAATTTTACATGCATCTAAACTTTAAAGGCATAACCTAAAACATTAAGAGGCAACAAGTGGGATACAAGTTACCACTAAAATCATTAACATCTTTAACATAAATATAACATCTTCAAAAGGTCTTTACAAAAGCCAACCACATGTTCCTTAGACTGAAATTAGCCGATTTAAGTAAACTTATCTGAGTTGCTTAGTAGTAAGTATAGAGGGCGATATATACGGTCCCGAAGTTATAATTTTGAAATCGTTTTTAGAGTTTCGAAGATCCTTCACGAAACCCTAAAATAAGTTATATATAGATAGATAACCATTTATTGCTACAACATTGCCATTATTTACAACATCAGTATACACTATTCCATTTTCTTTTTACACTGTGCAGCAACTCGCCATGATTCCGTGGTGCCCCAGATGGGTTTGGAGGTTACATAGTGATATTGATTCACATAGAAATGTGTAATATATATTGTAGATTACAATATACATTTTTTTTAACACAATTATAATATGGGCATAAGCGTTAACCTTATATTTATTAAAAAAAAAAATAAGAAAGGAAACAAGATTGATAATCGTTAGGATTAAGTATACATTAATTATTATTATCGTTGTTGGTTTAATGTATTTATAACACATTTATTTATTTATTTAATATGTTTTATTTTGTAATTATTCTTTAGTTCATCGTATTGTTACTTGAAGGTTTACTTTATAACCAGACATTCACGTAGACTTCTTTCATGCGGTGCCATTCCTTCCTGTCTTGTGCTTCGTTTGGCAAGGTCTCCACCGCAGCTTCTTCTCATCCCACCTGATCCTAGATCGGCCTCTTCTTCTCTTTCTATCTCTAGGATATCACTGGAGTAAGTCTACCTTCTGTCCTTAATCCTGGCAATGTGTCCTGCCCATTTTCATTTTCTTTCTAGCATCGATTTACATACGTCCAATAATCCAGTTTCTTTTTGTAGCTACTCATTGCTTTTTTGGCCCTTCCAGGTAATCCCCATCAAGCTGCGTTCCATTCTTCTTTGTGTGATTCTTATTTTGTTAATTATACCTTTAGGTAAGGACCATGTTTCTATTCCGCATATGAGAACTGGGTGTTTTTAAACTCATTGGCACTTCTGATTTGAATTAAGATCTGAACTTATTGTAAGAGCTACAGCCTAAAGCGATCCTGCGCTCAACTTTATTCTCTTAACAATTACTCCAAGTAGATATACTCTTTTACTGTGTCGATGTCTGTATTATTGACTTTTATTAATTTTAGTTCCGCATTTACAAACATAGTCTTTGTTTTCTTCGGGTTTATACTCAGGCCGACTTTGCTGACCGTTTTTGTTCATCGATTCTGTTTTTGTTGATGCTGATCATTTTTGTTTTGAGCATGATTCATATCCATTCATTCAATATCCTCTATGTTACAACTTAGATATACTTTATAACAAAAGATGAAAAGAATAACATATTATTGCGTCTTTCTAAAAAAAAAAGCAGATGATTCAGAGACTGAGACACTATTATTTGTTTTCCATACATCTTAAGAAGGAAACTTGGTTCAAGGCAACTCTGAATCATTTATCAATATTCCCTCCCAAGTTATAATGAAGTCTATCTACAAGGAGACGTTGTGTCATTAATATAAATCTTTTCTATGATTGATAGATTAAACAATTTACTGTGAGCCATGTCCCAGCTTCTGCACGATAGCTTAAAATTGATATAGTTCCAGGTAACCTACCAAAGAAGGCACTTAAATGATTTATTTAATACTGTTAGGGTTCTTTGTAGTAAAAATGGGAAAGATAGTACATGGAGCGTTTATGGAGATCATAATTAAAGGTAGAAGGAAAAGTCTCTTTACATAAAATTACATATTTATTAATCAAATCAGCTATCGGCCTCTACAAGGCCAAAATCAGTACCTAAACAAACAGTAACCGAACAATAGTAAAAAAAAGAAACCGAGATAAATAAAAAAGTTCCGAACTCCCTTTCTTGGGTTTGGCAACCAAACCTAAACAAAACATGTGTCCATATACATATCAATAAATGGAATTTTTTTACCTTGGTCCCATAGGTCTCTCGAACTCTTGTTCTCCATACAAAACATCCATTTTAATTTCAGTGAAAAAAAAAAAACGTAATAAGTAATTTTTTCGTTTCTTAGCATCTTTTTCTTTTTGAACACATATAATGCTCATTTTACATATTATATAAGAAGAGATGGAAAAGGACACACGACGAAATAAATAGTAGCAGGAAATAATTAGCAATGTTTAGAAGAAGGGGATTGATAAGAAAAGTCGTGGCAAAGAATGTAGATGAAGAATGGGGTGTTGTAATCGAACTGTGCGGACGTGCGGGAGGTGTATGTTAACAATTTCAAGCTCAATTCTCAATATATATCAATCAATCACTCTTATTCAAATAAAAAAAATTCTATTAATGAGAGTAAAATAATACTTTAGCTTCGGAAATCTTTATTAGATAGTGCTAGGAGCGGAGTTATAATATATATATATATAAATTAATAAATTCTCGACCGTACAAATAAACAACAACAAACAAAAACTCAGGTTTCGGTCACAAAAATCGTCACTATGTTACAATCCCGACGTTTCGGTTTTTACTTAAAACCTTCTTCAGGGGCCTAAAAAACAAACGAAACACAAAAAACCCATGAAACAAACAGATATATGACTAACAAAACGGAAAAACTAAGAAANTTTTTTTTTTTTTTATTTTTTTTGATTTTTGTAATTTTTCCTTTTTTTTAAATTAAACTTTTCAGTTTCTAGGATTGATGAATCAATAGTTCGGTGACATGATAGCAAAACACTAGGCTCATATATCTTATATGCGAACTACTTTGTAGTTAGGTAGAATTGGATAATGGTATGAAATTTTTATCTGTGGTTCAGTTTGTAATGAACTCTAACTAAAAATCAATTTTACATATCTGAGTATCTTTAATAAGATAATAGAGGGGGCCCAAAATGCCTTCGTCATACGACTGCGCTCGTCTTAGCTGGGGCACTGCCGTACCCCCAGATAAATTTGTTTGTTATGATATAGATAAAAAAAACTCCTATTAATATTAGTAATCAATAAATCATAAATAGAGAACCAAATTAATAGAATTTATACACTATCAGTGAGTAATTATTATTTAAGTCAATAATTAAACGACATATATTTAAAGAAAGCGTCACGAATAATTTAAGTGTTACGAATCATAATAACAAGGTATCATTTATAATTTATCGAGAACAAAATGTAGTTGAAGGCGGTTGTAATGTTAAGAGGCGGTTTGGAATTTTACTCGGTAGTGATGGTTTTGTAAAGGAGTCTGTTGAAAAGTTTATATAAGGTGGATCTTTACTTGAGAGAGAGGAGCTGTAAAGAGATATCCTGGAGAGAGGGTGTCTTGAGATGCTACAGTCAGGATAGCAGGACGTTTAATCGGCTCTCCGTCCAACTGCCACCCATTTAATTGATTATACTGGGCTCATTAAGAGTATCCTCGGCCTCCGACCATTCCTTTCCAGCGGGAGGAAATTGTCTTTTTACTGCTTCTACCCCCTCCAACTCAGGAAGGCAAGTCCTTTTCATTGCCCCACCAGCAGAAAACGACGTCATCAGGGTGTCGGCAGTTAAAACTGCAGCCCTTACCCTATAAGACAGCTATCCGTTCTCACAAACTCGGATAAACTACAACAGTCCGGAATTCCTCCCTTCTTTAACAGCTTCGTTTCGAGCTCCCTTTTAATATTCAGCCGAGGATAATGCGGAGTCGTTACTCTGATTTAACAGATGCCCAGCGCCAGGTGCCAGCCAGTAAAACAAATCTTCTAGTTACAAGAAACAGAACCATTAAACAGGCTTAATTTAAACAATCGCTTCATTTTAACAGTGATTGGAAAACGCAAACTTTTAATAAATGTTTACTAAACATAACAATGATTCAAATTCCACTAGTTCATTGCAACTACAAAATATTGCCACAATTCAATTTCACTTATACGTCTGTACGTGTGTGTGATATTTAAAAGCAATATCATTTATTGAGGTATCTGGACCAAATTTGGCAGACATATTGAAACGTTAAAATTATAAATGTACTAACTTTATTTAAGATTTAAGATGTATTGATCATTTTAAGATCTACAGAGAATGTAGTTTTATTTATGTAAGCTTTTATTTTCTAATGCTGTTTTGCTAAATCTTTTCTTTCCTAACGTTTTGTTAAACCAACCAGAGGTTTGTTAAACATTTTTATTTCTTTATTACTATAATTGTTATCGGGTGTAATACAAGATGTCAATACAGTGTGACAGTAAATCGTCTAAACAGGGACGAACTGGAATAACTGTTAATTATAGAGGTTTTTGCGACCTAGAAAATTTAACAGTTGATCAATTAAGGAAAAATATTAGACGATTGTTAAAAGTAGAAAAACAAGGGAAATCTTTTATTTCGTGTGATTTATTAAATGTTAAAAAATAATTAAATAAACGTGGAGATAAAATTGAAACTTTACATTTAATTTTGAGAAAAAGGAGACACACAAAACTACTGACTAAAATCAAACATGTAAGTATGAGGTAGAGCGACTACCGCTCACTGAAGAGGAACGTAGACAAAATAAATCTGATTTATGTACTTCAGTGTTGAGAGAGGTAGCGTAGCCGTGCGGTTAAACCACATCTGCTCGGCCATCACTGAATCATAAGTGGAACGAGATGGGGTTCGATTCCTCGGCGTGACACTCTGATTTATATGGCTCACTATTGATCACATCATACTCGCTTCGGCGGTACAATGTACATATGTATGATGTGTGAAGTGGCTGCAACTCTCCACCGCGGGGTGTAAAAAGGGCCCGAGTGAAGGCCTAATTGCAAGGTTCGAACAAGTGGTTCGTCCTACCCGTTCTAGTAGGAAGTACTAGACTACTACTACTACTA
>KZ652465.1:150423-165320 GCA_001010745.2 Gerris buenoi | reverse complement strand
ATACTAAAAATTCCAATTTTAAATTTGAAGTTCACGTTTACGCCAGCGTTGCGCGTGAACGCTTCAAGGGATAACGTTGTCCAACGAACTCGTCCTGGGCATTGGTAAAATGAACATGTCCACCAATTTTCGTCAAAATGGGTCGATATTAACTCAAGTTATCGTAGCACGTTTGATGATTCGCGGTCACACAGACCGACAGACAGACAGACACGGAACCGAAAATGTTCCCTGATGTCTGAAACTTATTTCTGTCTTGGAATTTTTAAAATCAGAAGCATAAAACTTTTTTGTTCTCATAAGTGAACACAATGCTTCCGTTACCTTCGGTAAGCTCGGAAGCAAAATAAACAGAGTAGAATTATTATGAAACTGTTAAACTAAAAATTACTTATTTTACAAGAGTTTAATATTCTTTCTTTTTACAAATTATCAAGAAATATTAATTCTTATAACACGACAACACAAGTATTGAATTAATGGAATTAAAAATTAAAGAAGGATATAACTAAAAATTTACTTAGAATTTCTTATCTATTTGTGTAGGTGTTCTCTGAATGTTTTGTACGGTTGAAATACCTACAAATGAAATTTAAATTTCTTCTTATTCCATCTTTACTAAATTACTACGAATTTTAAATTTAAAAAAAAAAATAATAATAAAAAAATAAAAACATTCTCTATTTTTTTTTCTTTCTCTGATGATACTTTAGATTTATCTATATAAAAGTATAATCTTGTATTTCCGCTCTAAAGATGATCTTTAAACGAAATAATCTGAATTTTTATTTTTAGTTGGGAAATAGGATTGGAAAGGAAGAAATCAATGTAGGCGCGCCCTTCAGTCCCCCTTGATTTGACTTTGATTATGTCTAACAACAGATTCTAAATATTTAGACTCGCCCGTCGATTAAACAAGCCGAGGGTTTATAGAGGGTATTTCCTCCCATTTTTTGGCATCTAATAATTAACATTTAACTTTATATTCCCTCCAAAAATGATCCACAAATAATCATGATATTTCAAAGAGTACAAGCTGTTTTAAATTTATATTTATCAAATGACCGACAATAATAATAAATAAGTTTAACTTTTATACCAAATGTCAAGTCTATAGTTTCAGTAGGTCGGGAGATATACTCCAAGATGCGACGGACGGACGGACGAACTATCAAAAGCATAAGGGTTTCTAGGATGACCTCAAAACCCTAAAAATTGTAAATTAGAACAAGAAAACAGCCTCAAAGCTAATATAAAAATGGATATTAAAAGAATGGAGCTGCGGACATTTAAGATCTTACAATCAACAACCTACACACATAAACTTTAAGTTTTGTCAGCATTGATCAGAATTGAGATTGTTTTTAAACGCACAACGAATACCAAAACAGACCTGTCTGTCTGTGTGCCTGAACATGACTGTTAGGACGTACGTTGATGTCGGGGAGCGATGCAGGACCAACTTTGTTATCGCAAAACTGACTAAACGAAAACATTATTTTTTATACAAAGGTCAGGGCTAACGTGATGGAGGTTAACCATAAAAAAGAGGGATGGAAAATGAGTACTTCTAGGAGAGGGGGGGGGGGGTTAAAATCTAGATAATTGTGACGAATGAGGTAATCCCTAAACCGTGGAACCAAGCATGGTAATTTATTACATGAGGGGTCTCCCAACCAGCCCTTACCCTTTGCAGGGAATCATAGGGGTCATGGTTTTACGCAGGACCTTTAAAACTGTAAGCCCTTGCTATTCCCTCAGGAGCGAACCCAAAGGTAGGGAGTGCGGGGAAAAAAAAGCAATGGAAATTTAAGATTTATCAAGTTAAAAAAAGACTTTAAATCTAAATAAATCAATTAATTAATTAATTAATTGGTTTTACTGCAGGAAGAAGAATAACTTTAAAGAATCGAGTTTTTTTAACCAATAAAATTTGTTTAACCATCGTTAATTTGAAGTTATTGGTATTTCATTAAAATTGCGAAGCTTCCAGGATTTACGTAAATCTCTTTACATAAATTATCAATACGTTTTTTCTCTTTACATATATGGGAAACATCTATAATATAAAAAGAACAAAAAAAAAAAAAAAACTTTATTTATAGTTAACTACTATAATATGGTATTTTGCTTTTACAAAATGGCCATGGGAAAGATTTTTCTTCCCCTAATTTCATAAAAATTAAATGAATACTTTTGAAGACATAGGTTCAAATAAATGTATGATTGTGCCCATGTGGAATAAGAAACAAGGTTGAAACTTACATGGGACCAGCAATGGGCAAATTATGTACTACCGTACACATTTTAATATACACGGACGATGTTGGCACGCAAAAANGTAAAGGCCCCCCCCCCCCATACACGGTCAATATCAACACGGCAACATTTTGCACAAATATGATGTTTGACGCGTATGGCCTAAATTTGCCTGACATCAGGTTTGCGCAAAATGTTTGATCGTGTATGGGGGCCTTAATGTGTTTTTTCACAAACTAGCTTTAAAAAAATCTGTAATTAGTAAATTTCTAATAAAAACATTATGCTATATACATTTGATTTATTGGAAAACTTATGATTTATTTATTCTACTAAGTTTTGCTCGTTAGGTAAACATAAAGCTACTTTAGTAAATCATCATGATTCCAGTTCCTGGGTTTTAGCCAACTTTAGTCCGAAGTCTTACCTGTGAAAACAACTAAGCTAATACAATAATAACGTAGCTATATATATAATAACAATATATTTAAAATTGATTTCAAGAATATTTTACAGATACATAAAGCAAAAATCGATAAGTAAACTTTTTGCTTCCTAGCCTACCGAAGGTAACGGAAGCTAAAGTGATCCTTTCGAAGAACAAACAATTTTTAGGTCTCCGATTTCAAAAATTTCAAGACAGAAATCCGTATTAGACATGGAACGACATGGACATAGAACGTTTTTTGTTCTGTGTCTGTCTGTCGCTCAAATATTGCGAACCAACATATCTTAAAAACTACCAGTCCGAACCTTCTGCGTCCACACGTTGATTCTTTTTTTACATGCGCACAAACATTCACTTATTTGCACCTATATCTTCAAAAGAAATCATCTAATGCCTATGATATTTGGATAGTTTGACGAAAGTAGCCCGCAGATAGGGCCCAGATTAATTTTAACCGTCTACCCTCATTATTTTGCTAAATTAATATTTTATTTTAAGAAAAAAAATCAAACAATTGAAATAAATTTAAAAATCCGGGGAAAAATTAAACACTTTTCACAATAATAAGTTGTAAAAGCATAAAATCAATAAGGTATACAAAATGGGACGTGAGGAAGCTATGTGCCATATTAATCACCAGATTATTATTTTAATATAGTTTTGTCAGAGTAAAAACCTATCCCATTGATTTGTATACAGTAAAATAACATAATATATTATACAAACTAATATAGAAAAAATAAAAATAATAAAATAGCTAACAATAATATAAAAGCCAACGATAGTATTTTATATTATTTTTATAGCTAAAATATATCTAAAAATAAAGTATTTCACCGACAAAAACGGGTCAAACCGACCCGGAAGGTGGTCAGTATGTTTTTGTCAGCTGTGAAATGACAGCTCTTGAATAATTAATCAACCAGACAGGTTCTCATTAATAAATATCCAAAAAGATTATTCTGCATTACGTAAACTGTTGGNAAAAAATTATAAACTATATAAACTAATATATGTAAAATAACTATTATAGCACAATTTTGACAAGGGCGTAGGAATCTTTCTAATATAAATATATTTATTTTGGCACACATACCCCACATTTTGTGGACTATTGTTTTTACTCGTATATGAGCATTGGGACAAAAATGCATAGTACAAATCTTTGATAAATTATTCCTTTAAGAGAGCAATTGATTTTTTCAATTATCAATCATTCAAAATCTATCATGTTTAACTGCAGATTAAAATAATCTGTAATCTACCATTCATCATGTTTAATTACATATTACAATAATCTTTAATCTAACATATTCCATGTTTTATTATAGATTACAATACTCTGGGAATATAACATCGAATTACGAACATCCAACATGTTTTATAACTCATTACAATATTTTGTAATCTAAAATCCATCATGTTTCTTTCATCGAAACCCTTCATAGCACATTGCTGACGCTGAAGAGAAATAACACATATATTTATGTCAAGGCTAAACTGTGGGGATCAGATTTCTAAAATGGGATTTATAAATGGAGTGGGTAGTTTTGGATGGCTAGCTAGTACGGATGATGGTATCGATGCCTTGTTCTTGTGGGATTGTGATCCCAAATAGTATAGAGAATCTCCAAAGAGCCAGGGTTGGTTTATTTTATTGCTAACTCCCTCCGTCCCTGTTGAGGTCGTTTACCTCCGGAGGGCCTGGGTCTCTCGACGAGTCGTCGATTGCAATATCCTCTCTTTAAATATAAAAAAATTGAAAAAAAAAAAACGTCTCCCTTCAGCAATTTTTCCCCGTGTGCAAAGTTTTTCAGCACAGCCTCACTACCAAGGTATAAAAATGACGTGCCCTCTATTTGACTAGAGGGGAAGGATTTATGCGAAGAAGCGATAATGATGGTTATTCTGGAAGAAGAGTACGAGGGGAGAAAAAAATGTATAACTGGGGTTGAGGAGAAATCAGTCAAGCGTTTTCAATTACTTCAAGCAAACAAGCAAAAGCTTACCCTTGCTTAAGTACACATATCCGTAGGCACGAACTTCGACTCCCCAACCTCCCCGCCAAGTCCTACCAAGGACGTCTTTTTGTCGTGTAGAGGGAAAAACTTGGATGAACCCTCAGTTCAAATAGAAAACCCCGGGAAATGACAATACGAATCCGATCAGAACGCTTGGACCAAGAGGGGCGTTGACTACAACTTGACTCTCAAGTTTGTACAACACTTGTCGTTGCTAATGTGAATTCCGTAGGTTTGTTCTATGTTCGAACGAGATGAGATCTTCCATTATCAATCAGACGGGCTCCTCATTAATAATGGCCAAGAACTAAGAACATTAAGTATTCTGTCTTAGATTAACACAAGGTTTATACAAACTTGAAGTTTAGTATAGAACAACTGAATGTCAGTCTTGACTAGTAAATAATTTAAGTCTCAAAAAGCTTGAGACGAGAGTTCCCAATGACAATAGTAGATACAACTTTAAGTTAAATCAAATTAAAGAAAATCAAATCAACTAGCAATCCATGATCTGATCCCTTATCCTATCTGTAGTATAATTAAAACCTAAAAACAAACTTGTGGGCCAAAAAAATCTAATTTAAAAATACCAGTCCTGCACCATAACTTAATGAGCAAATTTTCAAAGACATCTGCGTATTATTAGCATTTTAGTAAATATAGTAATAAAGGAAAATTTTGGTTTAGAATTTGGATGGGTGAAAATACAATTTGGTACACAGGGGTACGAGGCACAGGCACAAAATCAAAATAGTATTTTCCCTTCAAGAAGCATTTCGTTGNGTTGAAACATGACAATAAAAGATTTTTGTTATTTTCGTAAGGGTTACAACTAATTTATGGAGTTTTAACTGTGATAGAACCTGTTATAAAAAAAAACAAGACACCAAGTGGAGAAGAGCCATACCTAAAAAAAAAAACGGCCGGCAGTACCTTTGAGGTAAGTTCTTTACTGTAGTTGGAGGATAGAAGGTGGGAAAAGGGCACAGGCAGCCTGGTGCGCTTGCGCGAACCTTCCGCCTTGCGGAGCGTCCGGCAAAATATTCTCGCCGAGCGAAAGAGGTCGGGCTGAACGGAGCTGAGAGGACCGGAGCGGAGCGGACGCAGTGTGTGGGTTTTCATTTAAATACATGGGTTTTATTTTTTTTCGGCTAAGGCTGAGCTGAGATGAGATGAGATGAGCGGATCCAGTGTGGGGCAAGCCTTAACCAGCCTTCAAAAATAGAATATGCCAACTTTTGGGGACCTTTGAAGAAATTCTCTAGTTAAGAGCGGGGTATTCTTTCTAGATGAGCACCAACAGATATATGTAATACCAGAACCTGCTTTTAGAGGTTCTCCGACCGTAAAACTGCAACCTCTTGCAACAGCATGATGGAAAAAACGTGAGTGAAATTCAATGAGGAAAATTGAATTTAATATCATTGTATTGAAAATATTTTATGAGAAACAAGTTGAATAAATAATACAGATTTAAAAATATATCTCATAATACAGATTTACTATTGAATTATTGTGTTAAAAGTAAGAATATCGGTTCAGTTTGCAATAATGATGTGACGCATATGCAATAATACATATGCGTCCATATGCAAAGAATGATAAGAAATCCATTTTTATTAACAAAAAAAAAAAACTCTTTTTTGGATTTGTAATCCAACTTGTAATCTAGTCCAGTCACAAGAGGTTCAAAAAGAGGGTCCGCCGTGCGTTTGGTGCAGTAAATGATTTTATTTCTTTATGTCCTCAGGCATTATTAGGGAAATCAAATCAACTAGCAATCCATGATCTGATCCCTTATCCTATCTGTAGTATAATTAAAACCTAAAAACAAACTAGTGGGCCAAAAAATTCTAATTTAAAAAGACCAGTCCTGCACCATGACTTAATGAGCGAATTTTCAAAGAAATCTGCGTATTATTAGCATTAAAGTAATATGATAATAAAGGAAAATTTTGGTTTAGAATTTGGATGGGTGAAAATACAATTTGGTACACAGGAGTACGAGGTAAAAAAATCAAAAATAGTATTTACCCTTCAAGAAGCATGTCTATTGAAAGCACTTTAAGAGTACAGTAATTGTTATGATGTACACTTGGGGGTAAAATATCGTATGTAATATAATAAGAAGGGGGTAAATTCCATACTATGCTATTTTTGACCCTAAATTGTCAAAATTTTACCCCTAAATGAACTCGATAAATTTTATATTATTTTGTGGAATTTGTAGTAGGCTCATAGATAACCTATTTGAAGCATAAAGTAATTTATTAATAAAAAATAATTACTATTGCATTTGAGATTGAAATTGAACGTAATTTTTGATTGGGCACAATAGGTAATTAAACGCCTATTTTATTACATATTTATATTTATTTTTATTTTATACCTATTTACATTTTGTAGTGGCAAATTGAGAGGGACTGTGAGGCACCGTAAATTCAAGCAAGGGATACTAAATGTCTCAAAGGACACAAGATAATAAATTAAAAGCTAGCTATAACCGTAAATTAAGCTTAACCGTAATGAAGTTATACCTAAATTACCATTGGCCTGGGACTCACCTAATAATTCAACCAGATAACCTAACTAAATCTTATAATATACTCTATTAAATGCTTCCAATATTATGCACTCGTATTTTCGACTGTTTTCATTTCAACTATAAAACTGATACTCTCATTTTAAAACTTTTAAATTAAAAGTGTAATGAAAAAAGTATAATTANTAAAAAAACCACAAGGATAATAATAATTATAAAATAATAGCAATACTAATAACAATTATAAAATTAATAATAATAACGACAAAAGAGCATTGATGGCTACCTCTAAGTAAAGCCGGTCATGTACGTTGCGGTATATTTAACAGGTAAACCTGTACAGGATCGTGAACCGGAGCGTGTGTACAATAATAACTGTGCAGGTATGACATAACTTGATCACACTCGCTCATTATTACATGTAAATTATGGCGTTAACTTAAAGCAATTACTTTCTTATTTAAAGCAATTACAATGTTCTCGGAAAATGTAAAAAAAGAAGAAATATCCCGAAAATAGGTTAGAAAGAAGATTAAAGAGAGGAGGTTACTAAGTGTCTAAGAACGAGAAGTAAGGGTTAACAAGACAAAAAAATCTAAGAATAGATAAGAGTTTCCTAACAAGCTAGGTGTTCAACCCCTCCCTGGCTCACATCATTTCTAAACGAGGCCACTAACATATCAATTCTCACCGACATTAAAAATAAAAACAAATCTATGTACATTCATTTTTGAAATCCTTTATCCCAGAGTTTACTCTGTCATTGGGTTTGCTTTTTAAAATTAATTGAAGCGAACGTAAAAGAGCTGCAAATAATCTGACATCGAGCTTCAACTTCTTTTTACACACAACAAACTGTGCATCCTGTGTGTGTGTCGAAAACGTGTGCGTTCGATATTCACATATGTAAAGGTTGATCGATTTTGGCGAAATTCTGTACACAGGTTCATTTTACCAATGGCCAGGTCGAGTTCGTTAGTCAATGTTATCCGCCCAAGCTTTCGCGCGTATATTGCTTTCATTTGACACCCTNTAGCCCACCAAAAGTTATGCGCCCTGATTTAGAGGTCGCAAATTTGGATTTGACGTCTCCTAATCATGCCTGAGGACATAAAAAAATAAAATCATTTACTGCACCAAACGCACGGTGGACTTCCCCTCATGACTGGACTAATCCATCAAAACATCAATATCGAATTTCCGTGCCATCAAATTATTTCTTCTTAATGGGAAATTAAAGGTTTGTATACTGAGAGAAAAAAGTTTAAAATTAACTGATATATTTTAAACACCCTTGATTTAAGTAATTGGATACAACCAGAAAAATGAAAAACAACACATACACTAATTTCTTTAACATACTGTAAATTATGGCGTTATTTTAAAGCAATTACTTTCTTATTTAAAGCAATTACAATTTTCTCGGAAAATGTAAAAAAGAAGAAAGAACCCGAAAATAGGTTAGAAAGAAGATTAAAGAGAGGAGGTTACTAAGTGTCTAAGAACGAGAAGTTAGGGTTAACAAGACAAAAAAATCTAAGAATAGATAAGAGTTTCCTAACAAGCTAGGTGTTCAACCCCTCCCTGGTTNTGTGAAAACAACTAAGCTAATACAATAATAACGTAGCTATATATATAATAACAATATATTTAAAATTGATTTCAAGAATATTTTACAGATACATAAAGCAAAAATCGATAAGTAAACTTTTTGCTTCCTAGCCTACCGAAGGTAACGGAAGCTAAAGTGATCCTTTCGAAGAACAAACAATTTTTAGGTCTCCGATTTCAAAAATTTCAAGACAGAAATCCGTATTAGACATGGAACGACATGGACATAGAACGTTTTTTGTTCTGTGTCTGTCTGTCGCTCAAATATTGCGAACCAACATATCTTAAAAACTACCAGTCCGAACCTTCTGCGTCCACACGTTGATTCTTTTTTTACATGCGCACAAACATTCACTTATTTGCACCTATATCTTCAAAAGAAATCATCTAATGCCTATGATATTTGGATAGTTTGACGAAAGTAGCCCGCAGATAGGGCCCAGATTAATTTTAACCGTCTACCCTCATTATTTTGCTAAATTAATATTTTATTTTAAGAAAAAAAATCAAACAATTGAAATAAATTTAAAAATCCGGGGAAAAATTAAACACTTTTCACAATAATAAGTTGTAAAAGCATAAAATCAATAAGGTATACAAAATGGGACGTGAGGAAGCTATGTGCCATATTAATCACCAGATTATTATTTTAATATAGTTTTGTCAGAGTAAAAACCTATCCCATTGATTTGTATACAGTAAAATAACATAATATATTATACAAACTAATATAGAAAAAATAAAAATAATAAAATAGCTAACAATAATATAAAAGCCAACGATAGTATTTTATATTATTTTTATAGCTAAAATATATCTAAAAATAAAGTATTTCACCGACAAAAACGGGTCAAACCGACCCGGAAGGTGGTCAGTATGTTTTTGTCAGCTGTGAAATGACAGCTCTTGAATAATTAATCAACCAGACAGGTTCTCATTAATAAATATCCAAAAAGATTATTCTGCATTACGTAAACTGTTGGCTTATGGTTGCCGCGAATATCACAGTGTCGAGAGTTCCGTTTCCATAATGTGCTTTCCAGATGCTGTTCTTTTAACTTTTTTTCGCTTACACTTTTTTCCAGTTTTATTCTTTCTGTAATGCACTACAATTTTTTTTCTTTTTTTTTACTTATATTTCTTACTGTATAAATTGATTTTTTACTTTATTTCATCTTCTTTAGTTAAGAGAAAAATTGTGATCGTAATAAACTATAAAAAAGTATAAACTAATGTATGTAAAATAACTCTACTGATGCTATTTTTGACGTGGCGAAGGAACCTTACTAATATAAATATATTTATTTTGGCACCTATACCCCACATTAATTGTGGGCAAAAAAGAATAATAAAAATCTNATGATTAAAATGCACGCTCAGCTCAATATTGCAAGCATTGCACGCCTAGTTGTAATCTACTCTTTAATACTTTTCATTTGATACACCACTCATTTATTTTTTTATTTTTTTTTATCAAGCCATGAATTATCTGTCATTTTGAATTTAAGCAGGTGATAATTTTGAGTTCGCAATACTTGTTCTGTGTGCGAGTCTTTAATAATACTAAAAAGTTTTTTGATTGAAAAGTTATTGGAACCGTACAGAGTGAAAAGACAGAAACACAAAGGTATAAAACCATAAGGGTTTATGTTTTTGGTTATACCAACGAAACTCTAAAAACAAAAAATCTAACAAATGAATACTCTTAGGAACGGTTAAACATGAACACGACTCTTAGAACTGAACATGATCCCATGAACACTACTTAAGTACTACTCTAACATGAACACTACTCTTAGTAATTTTCAATGTATATTTTGGTGAGAATGTAAATAGAAAAGGTGGTCCATAATATTGTTTTCACTACATTCGTCTATACTTTAGTAGAAAATAAGTAAAATTTGTATGCCAACAAATGATTAAACAAAGAATGTTGTTTGTCCATAGGTACTAAATTAATAATACATAATTGAAAGATAACTTATAAAAGAACTTTATATACTACGTTTTTAAATTTTCTGTCATAAATCATAAATTTGAACCCTGTTAAAATGAAGATTGTATATGGGACATGTCAAAACAAATCAAATAACTTGCGGATTCCATACAGCACAATTTGCTGAAAATGAATTAAAATTTTGGTGAAAGATGGCTAAAAGTATTAAAATTATGCATTGTTATCGTGTTCTGAGCTATTCTAACAGATTCTAATATTTAGCTACTCGTGAAGTTAGTTAAAAAGCGATTGCAAGATTTGTACTGGACAAACAAACAAACGAACAAGAAAACAAGCTAATAAAAAACGTGGTAAAAAATAAAACATTGATAACAAGTAATTAATAACACCTTTACAAAATGAATTCGTACAACGCCGGAAGCTGGCTAACCCACTAGTATGTGCTAAATACAAGTTAACATAGATAGTAATCAAAGGCAATTATAAATGTAGCAATTAAATCATAATTAGCACGAACTATCAATGATAAGAGAGTGAGATAAGAAGATGTGATAACAGATTAGAAGGGTTGAGATGAGTAAGATGTAGTCACGACACATCTAGACATAGCTCGGACTAGAGGAGGCACCAGGTTATCGTGATATTGAGTCATTAATCAAATAGAGAGCTCAACACTACTACACAACAGTGTCGAGTTGTACATTTAGTTGGACTTGAAGCCGACAGATAGCAGCACAAGTCTAGGCTAGACTGCTATCGTGTTGTCTTTGCGTGTTTTAAACCTTGCCTTCAACTACTACAGCCATCTTTATAATCTTGACTTGGCTCGAACACATCTAGAATTACACTGAGATAAATCTATGCAACAAACCCCACATCTAATAGTTTTTTATTAAAAGGTATAAGCTATTATTATTTACGATTTACGGCAAGAGAGGAATTACCCAACAATTCGCGGCTTAAATTTAAGTTATAAACCTAAGAAGTCAAGTCATTTTTGCAAACAGCTTCATATTAACTCGGAGTTAAAGAGATAAATAATATCCAGAATTTGTTAAAGATATTCATTTTTATTATATTGTAGATTCCAATGGCATTGACACAAATACAAGTCGAATAAAGCAATGGAATAAATCGGTTTTTTTAACAATTGTTTTGAGTTAATAAAAAAAAACATTAAGTTCCGTTCTATTGAAGTTAATTCTTTGATATTACGTGCAACCTTATTAATCTATAATATTTAGTCAATATATTTTTAAATTCATTTTTTTTTTATTAAGAATTCTATATTCAAGCCTCAAATATAAATGAATCCTCTTTTATTCAAGTAGATAACGTGCATGAAAGTGACTAACCAAAACCAAGCTAGACTATGTGTACAAGTTAATCTATTGGTCCCCTTAAAAATATGTGGTCGGCGGAACATAGCTTGGGCCATAGCTGTAAAAAAATACAGAGCAGTGGAGAGCGGCCGCATGTCCCATATATTTTAGCGGATAATATATTTTCATGATCCTGAGTAAAAAATTAGTAAGTAGAACCAAAATCAAGATGTTATTAGTTTGTCACTTGATAGGTTAGTTATCCAAATATTTCTTCAAATCTAAGTGGTCACATAGCAAGATGGTTAACATCAAATTGATATTTTAGTCTACTAACTACTTTTTTAAATCAGAATCATGAAAATCACATAGTCTGCCAATGAATGAAGCATTATACAAAATGAAAAACTTTATGAGGCCATGAATTTCTATTTTCAACCAAATTTATTTATTTATTTTTATTATTTTTTTTCCTTCTTCTTTCTTTTGGGTTTTAGTCCCGATCAAATACCAGGGTTATTACAGGAGGGGGTTATCCAGCCACTTTACTCTACTGAAATCATCAGTGTGAAACATGTCTCACCTCTCTGTTAACCTAATTATCACCTACCATTCAAATTTCAATAAGATCAAATGAGTAGGTTTGAAGATAAGTTAGTTCGAAAAAATTGACCGACAGACAGACAGACAGACAGACAGACACGGGACCAAAATTGTTCCCTGATGTCTGAAACGGATATCTGTTTTAGAATTTTAGAAATCAGAAACTTAAAAATGTTTTGTTCTTCTGAACGATCACATAGTTTCCGTTACCTCCGCTAAGCTCGCAAGCAAAAATATTCGAAGGTCCAAAACAATTTAGTTAAACTTCTACAGTTGATATGTACCATTATAAGTTATTGCCTATAATGATTTCAGAGGACTATAAGGACAAAATATTAAGTTACCCCAAATAATATTATGTTTTGGAATAACTTGTTAGCTTGACATTCAAAATACATTCCTACCAACCATTGCGAGTAAAAGGTCACAACGCCTCCTGAATTAATTAAAATATAATATCCACGGTGAATAATTACAAATTAATTTTATCGCGTTTATCATTTCATATTTTTATGCTTGTACTAATAAAGGTCAGAAAGCAGTACTAGTGTGTTACTTGTTGGTATGTCTACAATGTGCTTTTTCACAATTCGCTTTTTATGAACCAACATTCGTATCTCACAATATTTATTAAATGCAATAATGATGTTATTTTTTATAAGCAGCATGGCCATAAACTTTAGATTTTCTTAGATATAAACATTTTTGAGTTATTCATTATAGTCTTACAATTTTATAAAATGAGTTTTTCATCCGTTAGCTAAGGAAAATATGCAAAAAGTACATTCATTAGAGTAAGACCCCCGACAATCCGGACGAATTCAGGTACAGGGTTGTTCGGATTAGCGAGGTTAAATAAAATACCGTAAAACCCTACATATACCCTATATATTGTATGTATATAGTTACTGTATTTGTATTAACATTATGTATGGATAAATATATATACGAAATATGTAAATGCATAAGTATTTTATTTAACATACAAAATACATACGTGCATTCTTAACAGCTCCAACAGTAAGCTGTACTAAACACAACATATTTTAAATTTACATTTTCCAGTGCATTTTCTAATTCATTTTGCACAGGATCGTAAGAAGAGATAATTGTAAGTGATTTGCGATATAATTTTTATTGAGGAGGGCTTGCATTTTCCATGGAGGATTGTCCGGATTACCGAGGGTTCCAGATTACTGCGTGTCTGGATTGACGGAGTCCAACTGTACTGTTACAGACTTAACCAACCAATTACGTAATAGTAGAGTATAAAGTGGGAATTATCGTGATAATTAAACATTTTAAACTTATCAACAAAATTACAAGTTCGTAGGTCTAATGTTTTCAGACACATCGTATTAATTCAGTAAGTTATAGATGCATTTTAATTTTATAAATATAAATTAATGGAAAAATTTCAAATAATATGACTTAACACTCCAATATTGAATTTATATATTAAAATTTATCTAAAACCGTTTAGAATTTCAAATAAATTCTTTGTTTCAACGTATAAAAACACTGTTTCATTGAAGTAGAAAAAGAACAACAATGGACGACGTTATTCAATATATGTTTTTTTTTGTCTTCGACGACAAAAAAAAACCCCAAAGTGAAACACAAAAAGAATTTAAGCGGATATTGGAAAAATCCTCACAATTCAATTTCCAATCCTTTCAACAACTCAATTATTCAAGATGAATAAATAAATAAATGTCTACTCTTTGTTGAAAAACATCAGAGCGAAAATATTTCTACATAAAGCTCCATATTATTATTCTGCATAAAAAATATAGAAATATTATGTATTAGTTCACTTCAAAAAGTAATAGAAAAGCTTATAGAAAATAAAAATATTGTATTTATATATTTTAATTTGATTTTATTCCCCCCCCCCCCTTATATTACAATATTGTTTTAAACAAGGGAAAACTTAAAAGGTGTTATATAATAAAATAATTGAATGATTGAAATAAACAATAGGCTAGGATGAAACTGATGATATTCAATTAAAATAAATAAAATGAAACTGTGTAATAGAGAATAAAAAATATGTCACACTAGTGACTTGGCTGGTCATCCATAAGAACTATATTTATAACCACAATTAAATAATTTAATCACTCAGCACAAG
>KZ652465.1:130052-141060 GCA_001010745.2 Gerris buenoi | reverse complement strand
CGAATAAGAACGAAAATTTGTCTGAAAAACTAAGACTTTCTCTAAATTTGTAATCTTAAAATTTCGTCTGCGGTCGGAAAGAACCATTTTGAAATGTGAAAACGTTGTCTCAACGTCGCACCACACTTCTGGAACATATTTTACGGCAGTGACATCAGCTGGGGTCAGATTTTCTATTTCGTCTCTACACTACGCCCCTTCCAGGATTCGGGTGACATTCTCCACAGTGGGATTACTGTGGAGAACAGCATCAATTTTATTTTATTTTTTTACCAATCGGACCCGGTAACCTTTACTTCTCTTTTTAAGTCCCTCGAGGAGTGTATAGCTTTCGTTAGCTCTTAACCGCGAGTCTCCAGTTTTTCAATAATATTTGGGAAAACCCCGAAATTAGCTTTAATAAATTCCAATCTACTGACTGTTTTAGCTGTTGTTAAGGGCACTCTTTGCTTTTGGGGTTGCCAAATTTGCCGATTCTTCGAGCCCTCTATGACCTTAATGTAATATTCTAATGCATGTGTTGAGCATTCATTTGGGTAACGAAGCCATTTTAATCCGATAATAAGGGCAGCACTCTATGAATCGTCAGCGGTAGCTTTGACCGGGATTAAGTCCAAAAACAAGAAAACAAGCCTGCTTTGTACCAACCAGTAGGGACTGGTAAACCCCCTGTCCTTGCAGAAGCTTATAGGACAGGGGGTCTACTTGCACCGTTAGACAGTGAATGTCTTCTAATCCTTAAAAGGTTTTGGTACCTAAATAATATATGTTTGAATAGAAAAACCATATAAAGTATGCACCTTAGTGGAAATTTCTAACAAAAAAGTAGAATATTTATGGGAAAATATGCAATACATGCACTTATGTTGGAAATATGCAATTATATGCAATAATGCCCGAAATATGCAAAATATGCATTTTTAAATTTGGCAAAGAGTGTGGCATTTTACCAAAAATTGGCAAAATGTGGCTTTTTACCGAAAAATGGGCAAAATGTGGCATTTTAGTATGGCGCCATGGCAAAAAGGCATTTGAAGGTCTCTGCCTATCATCTAAATTAAATTAAAATTGGACGTTTAGTTTATAAGATATATCGGCCCGCAAAAATTGAGTGATAGACACGGAACTAAAAATGTTTCCTGATATCTGAAATGGATTTATGTTCAGGAATTTTTGAAAAAAAGCTTACAACTTAAATCTTACATTGGACGAACCATAGGCAAATTATGACCTACCAACCAAATTTAATTAAAATCGAACGAACAGTTTTTAAGATTTATTGGTTTACAACATACATATATATGATCCAAATTTTATATCAAGAAGGATTCAGTAAATTAATCACCTTATTGAGTTTTATGACTAACTATTTAAATTATTTGCTATTTGGGAGACAACAAGTTTGCTGTTTATTTAGTAAAGTAAATTTCCCATAATCTCGAAGGAAAATAACTAAAAGCCTATAATTTCTTGGTTATTAAGAACAAAGTGCAAAAAATAATCGAGCGATAAAAATCAAATAAAGAAAACTTAAAAAATATAAACTTAAAAAATGGTATATTTCTACACTGAAAGCTAAGAAGATCTTTTTATAGTACGGAAATAGTCCACCAGAGGCGACGGTAACAGATTTTTAGTTGGGGAGATTTTCGTCGGATTTTAGTGGAGCGCTAGTGCATAGAAACGGTCAGAGGATTGAATGGGAGTATGGAGGCAGAGTGAGGGAAGGCGGTGAACCTTAGCTTGGCAGGCGGCCCTCAATCAATAGAGCACTGCCTACCTCCTAATCACCACCCCCGCCTCCTCACCGCCACCAGATATTCACTTTAACATTTAAATAATAACGAGCGCCTCTTTACAGCCGCTCTCTCATTTTGCAATGGCAACCACCTGTATCTGAACCGCAACCTCATCGATTCTTATCAAGAACCCTTCAGTTTACTGACACTAGTTGAATTAAGCAATGACAAAGGTCCTTAGCATCGGATTCTTAATGAGATCTCTCGACCCAACAACTCGCAGTTATCTTGATATTACCCCGACACTTGAAATCTTACCGGCCCTTAAATAAATCCTAACTTCCAAGTCAGCATTAACATATTTGTGTTCATGTGAAATACGAACTCTATCTGTTTTACAACAGCATTTTTTATACTGGCGGTATTTCTGACAAAAAAAATTAACTAGTCAATCTTGTAGGGCTTGAATTGCTCAGTTAAGTTTTTTTATCCGACCTCACCTTAACGTCTAATGCCAAAATAATTATTTACGCAACTAGCAGGTCCCGGACTCAGCTAGGATGGCAGGTGCTTTGAATAGTCCGGGTACTCATATAGGCCTGGTACTTGTATAGGTCTGGTACTTGTATAATCCGTATTTGTATAGACCGGGTAGTTTTTTATTCCAGGTACTTTTATAGGAGCTGGTACTTGTATAGTCCAGGTACGTGTATAGTGCTGGTGCTTGTGTAGGAGCTGGTACTTGTATAGTCCTGGTACTGGCATAATCCAGGTACTCTTATATTCCAGGTGATTGTGTAGGAGCTGGTTTTTTCATTCATTCATCATGGTTTTCATTCATTTTTTGATAAGTGGAGGAGAGGAGGGTTTAAAATGACATGAATGATGAGTGGAGGAGAGGAGGGTTGGAAATGATATGAATCATGAGACGAGAGGAGGGTTGGAAATGACATGAATGATGAGTGGAGGAGAGGAGGGTTGGAAATGACATGAATGATGAGTGGATGAGTGGAGGGTAGGAAATGACATGAATGATGAGTGGAGGAGAGGAGGGGTGGAAATGACATGGTTGGGGGGCTCATATAAAAATTTAAGGGAAAACTTAATTCAAAGAAATTTAATTATTACTGACCTTTTCATATCAACACCCCGAATTCTGGCTAAACCTAATTCAGACTTTTTATGAAATAAATAATTTTCTATCAACCACATAAACCAATCATTACATAAAGATTGAATAAAAATAAGTTTTATTAAAAATAAATATTTAAAAAAGTAATTATTTAACAAAAAGGATCCACAAAGGCTTTTTTTTTTTTTTTTNACCCAATTATACCTGAATTCAGTTTCTGGATATAACAGCTATTTAAGAAGTAACTTCTTAAATAGCAAAAAGGTTTCCCAGGAGCTTGGTGGTCGCTACGTTTATCTTTAAAATATTATAAATATATTTAAGAAAAATATTAATAAACACTAGGGGTCTCTTCCCCTTGCTCGCTTCACTCGTCGAAAAGCGGCCGCTGCCTTCACCTTCGCACAATTTGACACATTTTTTTAAACTTTTTTAATAATGTAGATAGATGTATATATATATAAATATTATATAATATGTAAGATAAATCATTTACTAATAAAACTAGTGGAATAGTGGTAAATTTTTATACCATATGAATTTATTGAGTAGTAGCCTAATTACGATAAGAATATAAGGGATTATTTTTACTCTTGCAATTCCACTGCCAAAAATTTATGGTGGTCGATACATGTATATATAATCACCATACATATTTATATGGGGTGATAAAATCTACCGTCTAATCGATCACGGGTGAACTATAAACTAAACCATCCTTTGAAAAAGAACTTTTTTTTCATCAAATTTTAGAGCGAATAAGTGTCTCAATAGAGTGCCAATAGGTGTGGTACATAACTTCCTCGCATCCAATTGAGTGTGTTCTTTAATGATATTACGCCATTTACAACCATAACTGTCTGATTTATTTAATCCCCCTCCCCATTTTATTTAAATCTGTCAAATTGTTTTCAATTCTATCAATTTGTATTCTACATGAATAAAAGTAACAATTTAGCAAAACTTATTGACGCAGAAGGTTAATATTATTACGGGACTATTGCTATCGAACTATCCATATTTCTTATAAATCGCAGATGAGTATTTAAATGTATGTTTGTGTGCAACCTCATCTAATGAAGAAAAACAAAATGGGCTCAGAAAAGCTTAAATGAAATCAAAAATGGGCTAAATATCACCTACCACCACCATATAAATTTAATTAAAATCGGAGGAATAGTTTTAAGACATGTTGGTTGGCAAAAATTGTGGGCAGAGTGAAAGAACACGGAACCAAAATACTCTGCCAATTAGAGTGACACATAGCTTTCTCTGGTCCTATTCTGTATACTTTGATGATGTTATGCTTCAACAGCCCGTAATTGGAAAATTTAATAAATTTTCCTCTTTAATAAATTTATTTAAACTGCGTTACAATTGTTTTAAATTTTAAGATGAATTAAAGTATCAATTAAGCCATTTTTAAAGGGCGCTGACGGTTAAATAAATCTAAGGATATCTGCAGGCTACGTTTAAAAAACCCCATCCAAATTTCATAAAAGTCAGCTGAGTTCTTTTAGAGATATAGATGTAAATGAATGTATGTTTGTGCGCATGTAGAAAAGAAACAAAAGAGAACGCAGAAGGGTACTTATCTGGGACCAGCAATGGACTAATCATGACCTATCATCTTAATTTAATTAAAATCGAATGAATAGTTTTTAAGATATGTTGGTTGGCAAAAACTGAGCGGAAGACAGACCGACAGACACGGAACCAAAAATGTACCCTGATGACCGAAATAGATTTCAGTCATGGAATTTTTGAAATCGGAGACCTAAATATTTTCAATCTTTAAAATGATCACAGCTTCTGTTACCTTCGGTAAGCTCGGAAGCAAAAGTGGATCAGTTTGTTCTTTCCAACAGGTGAGAAAGCTGGTGGAAAGATTCGACATCGATATGCTCAGTTAGACAGGGAAAGATAGAGCGACAGGAAGCAGTAGATTTTCCTTTTAGATTCGGTTATTATCTTAATAAAGACTAATGACACGAAGCCTTGAGGCAAGATCAGGGAGAGTTAGGCTACAGAGAAATCATCTCAATCTAATAAAAGCCTGCTTCTACACTCAATAATTTTCAAGAATTGATAAAAAATAAAAATAAAATATTGGCCCTTTAATATATTTAAGAAAAATAATAATAATAACATAATCTGCTAATCAGTGAGGCACATTAGCTGACCATGTTCTTACCTACATAAATACTTTATGCTTTTTAGTACTTTAATGATTTTAAGCGTTTACGATCCATTATTTGTCCAATTTAAATAATTGCTTCCGAGCTTATCGACGAAGGCAACGGAAGGTATGTATGTTCGTTCTGAAGAACGAACATTTTTTTAGTCTCCAATATAAAAATTCCAAGACCGTTTAAAAACTCAGTGAACATTTTCAGAATTTAACAAAATTTAAAGAGCGCAGATGCTTGTAACTTATCTAGGGCTATATGCGCCTGGTTTGTCTTTCGACAAACCAACCAAATTTCATAAAAATTGGAATGTATGTTTGTGCGCATGCGGCAGAGAAACAAATGGGCACAGAAGGTTCAAAATGCTAATTTTGACCTTCCATCCAAATTTTAAAAATTAAAATTAGACGTGTAGTTTTTGTGACATATAGTATAGATGTGATATATGATATAGAACAGAGATAAAATTGAGATAAAACATAAAAACAGACAGACACGGAACCAAAAATTTTCCTTAAGTCTGAAATGAATATCTATCTTGGAATTTTTTGAAATTACAGACCTAAATGTTTCTGCGCATTTGGAAGTGAAATGTATGGACGTAGAAAGTTGAAACTTATATGGGGATAAGAATGGGAAAATTATGGCATACCATCCAAATTTCAATAAAATCTTAAAGTGTAGTCTTTAAGAGTAGGTCTTTAAAGGCCCCCATACACGGTCAAAATGTTTGAGAAAACATTTTGTATGGGGCTGTTTGGTGTTTGCGCAAACATGATGTTTGACTTTTATAAGGTTTGCGCAAAATATTAGATCGTGTATGAGAGTCTTAACGATGGCAAAATGAAATAGACAAAAATATCAATTGGAACCAAACAACAAATCAGAACATCTAACAAGGGAATAACAAGACGAGCCACATCTGACTTTAGAAACAACATTCTGATAACTCCTAATCAATCAGAAATCAGTTTACCACACCTTATGCCAACTCTTGCATGTTGAGAATAATGCTCATTGCCACCGCTAATCACCTAAGAGCAGTAGAAAGGTTAAAAAAGGCACAAGTATATAAAGAGACCCTTATAACTTGCACCTTTTTGTCCAAACGAATAAAGATTAATCTTTGAATTTTTCAAGTTGTAAATTTTTTTTTTAATAATATATAAGGTTGATAATATATATTTATTTTATCTATTACAAGTTTGAAAGTTTTTAGAAGGACATTTTATAAGCTGTCATAAACTAGAAACATTAGTCAGGTTTCTCAAATTTATAGATAAAGTTAAGACTAAGTTAGGACTAAAATAACTTAATCTACTGAAATAATGACCATTACTCGGCACTTTCCAATAATCAAAATTAGATGAGAAAGTGTGTGTGTGTTTGAAACTTATATAATAAATGGCTTCAGTGATGTTGCCACCCTAAAGGTACTTTTTTCCATTATACGCCATTACCGGAGGGTGCGTACACGAAGGGGATCTCGAATTGTAATTAAACTAGTTCGGCAGAGTGACCGAGATACGGGGCTGTGCCAAGATAAGCGTGAAATTTTCTCTGATAACGGGCTGTTAGAGGCCGAGAACGTCGGCATGGTAACAGTAAAGGCAGTAGCTGCAAGTGACGTTCCCTTCAACTAGACCCAAATTAGATAAACAGGGTGATACAGTTCAAGTCTGACTAAACACAATGGTAGGTTTGGAGTTCGCATGAAATGTATCTCTATGTAACAATATTCTCACAAACCTCCTTCCAATCTTTAGCAAATATACCTTGCTAAATCAACAAAACTTCTACATGAATATACAAGACAAAAAATAATTTCCCTAAAGTTAAATGATATAGGTCAGAGAAGAATAGACATTTGTATCCGAATTCATCACACAATGTTTAATAACAACTGAATAATATTGTTAACTAATTAAGCTTTAAAATTGGGAAGTAAATGAATAAAAAAAACCGGTCTGAGACATCTCTGAGGAGCCAATTATTTTTACTTCATGTAGAAAGTAAAAATAATTGACCCATAAGCTTATTGATCACACGCGTTTGTAGCGTTGGATGTTTCCATCTAGAAGGTCCCAATGCCGATTTGCACCCGCAATTGTGATATAAATGCGTAAATGCTTAAGTAAATAGTTCTATCCGGTTGTAGAAATGCCAATTTTACAAATTATTGCCATAACATATACAGGGTGGTCCAAAAGTCTNAAAACCTAACAGAACTCGAAATCCCAAAAGAAATAATAAATTTTTTAAGCCTAGGACAAAATTTTAATTTAATAAATTCAAAATATGACCGTGATATCCTAAATCTCATAATAGACATAGAATACATTTTAAATAGAATGGATACAAGCGACAACCACGTAAATGCATTACGAAGCCATTTAATTCACAAAATAATGAAATATCAAGAAAATATAAAAAATAAAAACATTAATAATGGTACAATTGAAAAACAAATTATAATAGACTCAAAAAGAACAAAACAATTTTTAATTGCACATAAAGAACTAATNAATATGCTATCAAAAATATACATTCCAATTTGAAATTTTGAAGTTAGGTGGCCTGGAAGCAAAGTGGCTGGTTGCCCCTAGTGGGTGATAGCATGAAAACAAACTTCCCTATGTATGGTAGAGATCCCCCAAGTTTCATTAATTTATCTCAAACCGTTCAAAAGTTAAGAGAGGGGGAGGGGGAGACTTTTGGACCACCCTGTATATTTTAATAATACATGACGGACTATTTTATTATTAGTATTGTTTGGGACTTTATGCAGACTTAAAGTAAACAAACAAATAAGTATAGATCACAAGTAAACAAGTAGGAAAAACTTGAACACTGCAGTAAAAACATTGAATCGTGTTCTTTTTTCGTAATTGTGTAATTAAGTAATTAATAATTAATTATGTAATTCGTAATTAGTAAGATTTCTTCGTAATTATTAAATTCGTATTGCTTTTAGCTTTTCAATGTGCAATATCTACAAGAAGAGAATAATAAGAAATAAAGTTGTAGAGTATCTATTACAAGGTCGTATGGATGATTTATTTAGTAATATGATCCAAACTATATTGTAAAAACCGGTTCGTAAACCATAGATGCGCTTTTTGAGTAAAATTTAAAACGTAATTTAAATTGAATTTAGTGCTTAATAACTTTTTAAAGTAATCACCTGAAACAAAAAAGTTCACCTAAACCCTAAATTGCATTTTCTTGTAATAAATTGGAAATGTTGATCTGTTATTCTAGAGTACTGACTGGACACATCTGTACAATTCATGAGATGATCCTAATTAATTAGTATGGAATAACAGAAACGATAAAACAGAATGCTGCTACAAATACAAATAGGCGCGAAACGCTGAAACATGTATGGGATCACAAATGGACGTATTATAACCGACCATCCAAATTTCATTAAAAACGGACGAGCAGGTTTGCAGATTTGACAAACACGGAATTAAAATAGACTGCCAACTGGTGTGGCACATAGCTTCCTCTCATTGTTTCTCCCATTTTTTTTCCATCTGTCAAAATTGTTTGGATTTTTTTTTTTTACATAAATTAAAGTATCAATCTAGCAAAAGTTAAAGAGCGCAGACGGTTCAAATAAATCTAGGACTATCTGCAGGCTACTTTCGATAAACTATAAAAGTTTCATAAAATTCAGATAAGTACTTTTGAAGCTATAGGTGTAGCCAAATGTATGTTTGCGTGCATGTGGTAGAGAAACAAAGGAACGCTGAAGGTTCAAACTTATAAAGGACTAACAATGAGCTAATTACGACCTACCATCCAAATTGGATTTGAATCGAAGTAGTTTTTAAGATATGTTGGTTTCCAAAAATTGAACGACAGACCGACGCGACGGAGCGACAGACAGATATGGAACCAAAAATGTTCCCTGATGTCTAAAATGGAATTCTGTCATTGAATTTTTTAAATCAGTGAAATAACAACTTTTCGTTATTTAAAACGATTACACAGCGTTACCAACGCTACACTCGGAAGTAAAATGTCTGTTAATCAGCACGTTGTTTACTATTCCGTTAGCTGTCTTTTTTTCACAAAAATAAACGCTGGCAGAATTGCATAAATTACGCGTGGGACACCGTGGAGGCTAGAGAATATAACAGAATATGATTAATATGCATACAGGCAATATATCAAGGGTATTGGTTTGAGGTTTATTCAGAGGACCGCGGCGTTTAGACGTGAAATATGCATGAACAGGCCCTCACCGACCCCTAATACATTTCCAACCCCCTCCCCTTCCTAACAGTTCAATTTAAATTGATAATAGGCGTCCCGCCTCCACGTCTTGTTGAAAATCCACCAGTATGTGGGTCAGATATTGAATACATTTTATTCCCTAATCTATTTAATAATACATTTTTGAAAGTATTATTTAGAATATTGTATAGTAAGAAAAATAAATTGAATTAAGTGAAAACCTGGCGTATTTAGTCAGGGATTTATGTATTCATTTAATCAAATATGAAAACAAACTGACAAAGATTTATATTAAAAATTTACAAACTAAGTTATTTTAAAATAACAATCATTTAACATTTGTAATTGGTAATCTGTCAATTTGTGTGGCACATAGCTATATCACGTTCTATATCTTATTGACATTATGCTGTTATTACTTTATTAATTTTTAGGGTCCGTATGCAAAAGCCAAGGACCCTTATATTTTCGCGCGTGTGTCTGTCTGTCCGACCGTCCGTCGCATGCTCTCACGGCTACACCTTTCGTCCGATGACTTTNGAAGGGCTCTTTGAAATTAAAATTAAATGAAAAAACTCAAAAAAGACCACAATCCTTTTTGTAGCTTTTAAGCGGTTAGGATGAGATTTTTTTTTTTATTTAAACATTTCCTTAACACGAAAAATGGATATGAAAGAAGTATGTATGAAGAATAAAATATAAAATGAGATGAAAGGAAACAATTAAAAATAAAGAAAATATATTTACCTTTACTCTTCTGTAAAACATCAAAATATACTAAAAAAAAGAAACAAATAATAAAATATGTAATATAACGCAATGTTTCTCTTTATTCCTTTATTCGGTCTTTGATGTCTTTTAACCATTATTTCCTATTAACTTTTTACGAATGTACATGTACACATTTTATGTACTGTATTTATATTGTGTTCCTGCAGGCGTTCCGTGCTTCGCTGTTATGTTAACTGTATTTTTATTCCTTCCATTTCTTCTTTCCGTCTGAAATACCAAGGCAGAAATCCGTTTCAGAGATCAGGGATCAATTTTAGTTTCATGTCTGTCCGTTTTTAGGGCACGTATGCAAAAGCCAAGGACCCTTATATTTTCGCGCGTGTGTCTGTCTGTCCGACCGTCCGTCGCATGCTCTCACGGCTACACCTTTCGTCCGATGACTTTGAAAATTGTCATGTATATGTCTTGTACCTACCCACACATGTTAAAAATATAGCGACTTAAAAAAAATATTTTTTAAAAAATTTAAGGTAAAAAAACTTAAGGGTTAATTTTTTTTTTCGACATCGTGACTATCATATTAAAGGGTACGTCGAGCTCTTCATTTAATAACTTACTAACTTGCGGTAATAATCGTCAATTTGACTTCAATATATAATTATTTGGTTATAACTTTGATAGGGCGAACGTAGGCATGTTTGAAGTGGGTTTTCAGAAGTTTGTTTATGTGTTTTGAGAATATCAGACCCATAGGATAGTTCAAAGTAAGCTTTTTAATATTTTAAAAAACACCATCGATAGGGTACTACTTAAACAATACAGTGTTGCTTAAGGGCCCTCGCTGTGTGTTGGCTAGCATACACTTGACCTGTTTATTTGCTCTTACAACTTATTATTAATGTTAAATTTATTTAGGGTTCTTTTAATTTGTCAAAATTTGTTTGATTTTGTCCATGATTTAGCAAAATTTA
>KZ652465.1:112968-124660 GCA_001010745.2 Gerris buenoi | reverse complement strand
ATATACTATATAAAATGTTAGCGGCACCAGATATCAATAAAATGTTAAATAATTTATTTATGTATGCCATCTGACAGTAGGACCAGTTAAGTGAGCTCTGCTATAAACTGATAAGTATTAGAATTTCTCAGTGAGAAAAAGCTTTTGGATCGGTTTCGGACGAGCCAGCCAAATCATTTTATAGCATTATTTACAGCTTTCACTCGTCCGTCTTTCTCGAAACACTTACAATCGCCTTTCTTACTTTATGATAGTCCCATAAAAAACATACTATTATCATAAAAGTTCTAAATAAAAACTACAATAACAATATAAAATATACACTAAAGTAAAGCATAAAAGTTATCAAGCATAAAAGGAAAGAAGTAAGGTGATGAATACATAAACATTGTCTGTAATTTGTGTAAACATTTAGATTAACAAAGTGAAAATATAAAACATATTGGACTCTCGGTAATAACATAGCGAAGAAAATGTCTGCAATAATTTAGTTCAGGGGTTTCCAATCTTTTCGGTTGAAGGGTCAAATATGATGGTCCATAGTGAGCCGGATGAAGTAACATTTTGCTATTGGACTTCACAATGGTAGATAGAAAATATGGATAATAAGCTCATAAACCATATCCATTTCGATCAAGAAAACTTATTTAAAACTTGTGCTGAACTTTTTTAAGGTTTGAAATGGCATTTCATTATGGAGAACTTATAACTTTGCATTGTTTCAGGTTCATTTGTTGACATCTTTCGTGGTGTGGTGGGCCGAATGATAATGTATTATGGTCCGTAGTTTGGAGACCCCTGATTTAGTAATGTTAGAATTAGAAAGCCCTTGAGAATGTATATTTGGATTATATTTTATCATATATAATAAACCCATTGAGGCGCAGACGACCGACGTAGCACAGGGCAGCACAGTTATTTTCAACCGCAGATACATACGAAACCACTAGAATTAAGAAACAGAGCAGGGCAGGGCAGTTCTACACCACACGTAGCCAACCCAACGCTAGTGGATCTGGCAACTCAATTTGCGTGGTCACATACTTCAAGGAATGAAAAAACTGAAATGCCCTGCATGCTTGATGTATGTCAGGCCAATCAACTAGATCAATCACAAATTCGATTCTTTATTTTAGGCCTGGGATTGAAGTCATATTTTACATGGATCAATCGATTAGTTCCAGAGAAAGTAGCACAAAAAGAAGAAGAACATTCTCATTAAGTTAGTGGTTCATTAACTGATAAGATAAAATCGTATCTGAACAATAATGTTTTAAAATAAGTCAGGTCTAAGTTTGACAGTAAAAAAAAATAATAATAATAAAAATAATAATATCTAGGGGGCTCTGCCCCCTACTCGCTTCGCTCGTCAACCTCCGCCTAGTATGCAGTATATTAGAATTATTTTAAGTCTATTTACCATGATAAGAATTTTTTACAAAATATAATTGCACGTAGTGGCAGTTTAAGGAATATAATGACTGGTTTAAAATAAAAAACGTCACAGTTTCTTATTTCTCTCAGTACCGTCTCCTCCCCCTTACCGGCCTTAAGGGGAAGAAGATACCCCTCTTGTCGAGGAGTATCTCCTAACTCTCTCTTACACACAGTTCAGTATATATCACTCTCACTGAACTTGTTTGTTTACAAAACGTTTTTAATAATATAGATAGTATTTAATAAATATTATTGGAAAATTGATTTATTATTAATTCTAATTATCAATTGTACATTTCTAATTAGCACAATTTATCTATATCTGTGTTAGCAAATAGTTGGACTCTGCAATGGCAGATACCATCGATAATAAGCTCGTTAACCATATCCATTTCGACCATAAAAACTTGTATAAGATTCTTACAGATCTTTTCTAAGGTCTGAAATGGCATTTCACTATGGAGATCTTATAACTATGCATTGTTTTAGGTTTTTTTGTTGACGTTAAAAAGTTTAAATCTGCCAAAATATATGTAACCAGGAAATGCTTAAACTCTTAAGTTTATGTATGCACGCATACAGACAAACTTCGTATACGTATTACATTGTGCAAAGATAAGTTTTTTTATAAAAAAAAGCTGTGTGGCACATAAAAGTTGAAGAAGCAGTGATAGCAATCAGATATATAGGAATAAAAAGTGCAGCTCTAAGACAGTTATAGGTGGAGAGGTAGGGCTGTAAGCAATGGCTTTCCAACCCGCCCCCTAGACACTGCTGTTAAAGACAACCTCTGTGAATTTACTGCCCTTGCCACTCGAGCAACCATTTAGAACTCCGCTACCAAACGACCTTTTTACCAAACCAAAACCTAAGCCTTCGTGCTTCACCAGACAACATTCAACAGCCCTTCTCCACCCCTTTTTACATGAAAAAAAAAAAAACATAACAATATTATCTTCAGGTTTCAAAAAAAAAATAAACAAAAGCCTTCGTATTCCCCCTTCCTACGCTACCCTCGACTTTTGAAACTTTGCAAAGAACGATACCTCACTGAAACAACATTTATTATTCCTATCCATTTAAATGTCAATGAATCAATCAATATTTAAAGGGAGAACTGTTTTCAATCTGCAAAATATCATTTTTCCTCAATACTTTTGAAACATGTCAAAAAAAGCAGCAAAATAAGAAAGAGTTAGAAAAATATCAAAGTGTCAACAGAATAACAAATAAAGGCAGCAAAATTTCAAGAAAAGGTTACTAGATTTCAGGTCATGAATTCTTCAACATTGTTCATTTTTAGATATTTAAACGTAATATTGTGTTATATATTTTTATCTTTGTTGAAAATACATACCTTTAAAAATTATAATAAAACATCTTTAGAGTAATTTTTTTGCCGATAGTAGATAAAATATTGTATGTAACAATGCAGCAAAGGAAACAATCCTGACTCGTTTTAAGATTACCGGCTTCGGTTATACTTTAGCAGGTAATTAACATTTTGAGGTGAAGCCGAGGCAGCAATTTTCCTAAAATAGTAAATTTCGTGCCACGGCTTCGCCTCAGCAGTATATTTGTTTTGCGTATCCTCGCCTTCGGATTGGAACTAAAACTTAAAACTTGTCAGCAAAATTCCAGTTCACTGCCTAGTAACATAAATGACTATTCCTACGCTTAAAATGTACAGTAAAATGAAACATACTTTTTTATAAATGAAAGAAGATATTTTCCTAGACATGCATAAACAGTTNCAGGTGGGTTTGTCTCCTCTTCATCGCCACACATTGGACAGGTGGGTTTGTCTCCTCTTCATCGCCACACATTGGACAGGTGGGTTTGTCTCCTCTTCATCGCCACACATTGGACAGGTGGGTTTGTCTCCTCTTCATCGCCACACATTGGACAGGTGGGTTTGTCTCCTCTTCATCGCCACACATTGGACAGGTGGGTTTGTCTCCTCTTCATCGCCACACATTGGACAGGTGGGTTTGTCTCCTCTTCATCGCCACACATTGGACAGGTGGGTTTGTCTCCTCTTCATCGCCACACATTGGACAGGTGGGTTTGTCTCCTCTTCATCGCCACACATTGGACAGGTGGGTTTGTCTCCTCTTCATCGCCACACATTGGACAGGTGGGTTTGTCTCCTCTTCATCGCCACACATTGGACAGGTGGGTTTGTCTCCTCTTCATCGCCACACATTGGACAGGTGGGTTTGTCTCCTCTTCATCGCCACACATTGGACAGGTGGGTTTGTCTCCTCTTCATCGCCACACATTGGACAGGTGGGTTTGTCTCCTCTTCATCGCCACACATTGGACAGGTGGGTTTGTCTCCTCTTCATCGCCACACATTGGACAGGTGGGTTTGTCTCCTCTTCATCGCCACACATTGGACAGGTGGGTTTGTCTCCTCTTCATCGCCACACATTGGACAGGTGGGTTTGTCTCCTCTTCATCGCCACACATTGGACAGGTGGGTTTGTCTCCTCTTCATCGCCACACATTGGACAGGTGGGTTTGTCTCCTCTTCATCGCCACACATTGGACAGGTGGGTTTGTCTCCTCTTCATCGCCACACATTGGACAGGTGGGTTTGTCTCCTCTTCATCGCCACACATTGGACAGGTGGGTTTGTCTCCTCTTCATCGCCACACATTGGACAGGTGGGTTTGTCTCCTCTTCATCGCCACACATTGGACAGGTGGGTTTGTCTCCTCTTCATCGCCACACATTGGACAGGTGGGTTTGTCTCCTCTTCATCGCCACACATTGGACAGGTGGGTTTGTCTCCTCTTCATCGCCACACATTGGACAGGTGGGTTTGTCTCCTCTTCATCGCCACACATTGGACAGGTGGGTTTGTCTCCTCTTCATCGCCACACATTGGACAGGTGGGTTTGTCTCCTCTTCATCGCCACACATTGGACAGGTGGGTTTGTCTCCTCTTCATCGCCACACATTGGACAGGTGGGTTTGTCTCCTCTTCATCGCCACACATTGGACAGGTGGGTTTGTCTCCTCTTCATCGCCACACATTGGACAGGTGGGTTTGTCTCCTCTTCATCGCCACACATTGGACAGGTGGGTTTGTCTCCTCTTCATCGCCACACATTGGACAGGTGGGTTTGTCTCCTCTTCATCGCCACACATTGGACAGGTGGGTTTGTCTCCTCTTCATCGCCACACATTGGACAGGTGGGTTTGTCTCCTCTTCATCGCCACACATTGGACAGGTGGGTTTGTCTCCTCTTCATCGCCACACATTGGACAGGTGGGTTTGTCTCCTCTTCATCGCCACACATTGGACAGGTGGGTTTGTCTCCTCTTCATCGCCACACATTGGACAGGTGGGTTTGTCTCCTCTTCATCGCCACACATTGGACAGGTGGGTTTGTCTCCTCTTCATCGCCACACATTGGACAGGTGGGTTTGTCTCCTCTTCATCGCCACACATTGGACAGGTGGGTTTGTCTCCTCTTCATCGCCACACATTGGACAGGTGGGTTTGTCTCCTCTTCATCGCCACACATTGGACAGGTGGGTTTGTCTCCTCTTCATCGCCACACATTGGACAGGTGGGTTTGTCTCCTCTTCATCGCCACACATTGGACAGGTGGGTTTGTCTCCTCTTCATCGCCACACATTGGACAGGTGGGTTTGTCTCCTCTTCATCGCCACACATTGGACAGGTGGGTTTGTCTCCTCTTCATCGCCACACATTGGACAGGTGGGTTTGTCTCCTCTTCATCGCCACACATTGGACAGGTGGGTTTGTCTCCTCTTCATCGCCACACATTGGACAGGTGGGTTTGTCTCCTCTTCATCGCCACACATTGGACAGGTGGGTTTGTCTCCTCTTCATCGCCACACATTGGACAGGTGGGTTTGTCTCCTCTTCATCGCCACACATTGGACAGGTGGGTTTGTCTCCTCTTCATCGCCACACATTGGACAGGTGGGTTTGTCTCCTCTTCATCGCCACACATTGGACAGGTGGGTTTGTCTCCTCTTCATCGCCACACATTGGACAGGTGGGTTTGTCTCCTCTTCATCGCCACACATTGGACAGGTGGGTTTGTCTCCTCTTCATCGCCACACATTGGACAGGTGGGTTTGTCTCCTCTTCATCGCCACACATTGGACAGGTGGGTTTGTCTTTAATTTTCAATAATGCCAGATGTCTTCTGAGCTGGCAGTGTCCAGTAAAGACTACAACCATATTTCTAAAGTTGGATCTACTCAGTCTCATAAACCATCTGGTTTTACCATTGTCTAGGTCAAGCAGCAGTATATGCCAGCAGCCCTCCGTTCCTATCCATGCCCTCTTTGCTTTTTCCCAGATCTACGGCTTGAAGGCTGACTTGGCCTGTCCTTTTGACCAATCGATGGCAAGATCCGGTCCACAGAAAGGCATGGAAGCTCCTATCTTCGCTACTTCATCTGCCATCTCATTCCCAGGAATTCCTGTATGTCAGAGTGACCTCTTTAGAAAACTGAAATTCCTAAAAAAACAAAGATTTAATAAATCTTTGCTTTTAATAATCCTTTCTCTCTCAGCCAAATGGACCTACTAAAATACAGTTATATTTAAAATCTAACCATATTTTAAATATTTATTGTAAATAACCTGTTCCTGTTTATGGTCCAAATTTTTTGCTTAGCATCTTTATCCTAAGCTTAGTCCAAAACTAATATAGCGGACTATCTATACATATTTAACTTTTATAGTCCTTACATAAATACGTCGGAAGTGGATAATTTAATTTAATAAAATGAAAAAAATTCCTAGGTTCAACTATAAAAACTAATCAAAAAGTACTGCGGGTCTGCATTATCAAATTATTATCCCTTTAAAATTCCCGGTTTTTTTTTTTTTTTTTTTCCAAAATTCAAGCATATTTCAAGGTGTCTTTAAGCATCTTAAAAATTTAAGCATAATTCCCGAAGTTCAAGGAGTTCAAAGCTGTTGGACACCCTGTTTATTACACCCATAGATTGATATTAATCTTAATTTTATTTTATTTTATTTTTTTTTTTCCCCATTAATTAATTTTAATTTTTTTCCCCCCATTAAGCAATGCCAACATACAAAATTTTAGCCAAATCGTAAAGAACATTTTTAATTTATTACAAATAAAATAGCCCCCAATCTAAGCAACTTTCGAGTAAGGTAACTTTACTTAAATAATTGGCTAATTTCGTTAGAAATATGTTGCAAGCTTTTGTAAAGACTTTTTAAAGACTACTTACTTAGACACCCTCTATACATGTGTAATTAGACAATACTTCCAGTAATAAAATTATATCCACTATTATATATAAATGAACCTGGTCTCAAGTAAAGTTTGTAACTTTCATCAAGAAATGATTCTGCACCACTCTAAAGAAACAACAAATATTCTCTATAACTTATCCATATAGGTACTACACTATGGGTTGTAGTCGAGACGTGGTGTAAACACATTAAACAGAATGTACAGTTGACTAGATATCTTCTACTCCTCGGCTAGGTATGTATCTTTCAGATTACATCTAAAGTATTCCACAAGAGAAACTATTTAGCTAAAGTCCAAATATGCTTAACTATGCCGGGAATCTCCGCCACACCGCAATAATATAGCTATACAGATTCAACTGATTTCTCTTCAGCCGTATAGTATTACCATTTTCAATACTTCAACTTACAATTTCTCTTTGTTGCTTTTACTTCTTAAACAGGAAAAATGAAGCTTGTCAATGAATGAGTAAAACGATAACAAACTATCTAAAAGAAAAAAACACACTATATACATTTTTTTAAAAGGTTTTAGGTGAATTTGTCTCCATAACTGGTTCAAAATAGAACCAAGCTCTTATTTTAATATGTCCAGGTTTGACTCTTTATTTAGTTTTTGTGAAACATGGACCTTTATCACTCTTTTTAACACATCATAAAATAGACTGCCAATTAGTGTGGCACATAGTTTCATCACATCCTATCATGTACTTTATTGTTATATTAACATTGACGTTAGATTACTTTTTTGTTATATTGTTTATTGTTTAAAAACTATTAACAGTTTTTATCGATCTTTAACACTTCATAGGGGTGTCGCTGTTGGTCTTACTAAAAAATTGTATTCGAAAAAATGTTTGTCTCATTGAATAGATAAAGTTTGATTTTTTCCCGGTCTAAAATTCGAATTTTAAATTTAAAGTTCACGTTTACGCGAGCGTTGCGCGTGAACGCTTGAGCGGATAACGTTGTCCAACGAACTCGGCCTGAGCATTGGTAAAATGAACATGTCTACCAAATTTCATGAAAATCGGTCAAGAATTACTCAAGTTACCGTCGGACGTTTCAGAATTCGCGGACACATAGACCGACAGACACGGAACCAAAAATGTTCCCTGATGTCTGAAACGGATTTCTGTCTTGGAATTTTTAAAATAGTTTTTTTTTTTTTTTTTTTAATTTTATTTGAAAATTGCAACTACATAATACACATGTTATAAGCAATTTCGATGCTAGTTGTTACAATGACATAATTGACATGAAGTGAGGAACTGTCCATTAACAGTACTCACAGATTTAAAATCGGAGACATAAAACTTTTTTGTTTCTCAAAAGTGAACACAATGCTTCCGTTACCTTAGGTAAGCTCGGAAGCAATATGTAATGTTTCCTATTAATGACCATCATTTATATAATCATGTAGTGCCCCGACGACGACGACCCTCGAATTAATTAGTTATTAATTAATTAGTAATTAATAATTAGTTATTTCATAGCTAAGGCAACTACATTTATTCCAATAAAAATAAATGTATGTTTTGATTTCTTGGTCTTCAAATAGACATAATAACGTATCTAAATATATATCTAAATTAAATTAATTAATTTAACTTTTTTTCTAAATGTAAAATTAAACTCGTTGCCACGGACCTAAAGGCTATAGTTAGTTAAAAATTTAACAGTTTGTTGTTTGTTAGCCTATCTACCAGTTATGCTATTTACATTTGGTCACTGTATATTCTGGATATAACCTTAAAATTTGAACTCTTAGTCCATAAAGCCATGTATAAATCGTTGATCCTACCCAAAATGTTCGTATAGACAGACATGCAGACTGACAGGATGTGCATTTTTTTTTAAAGTAAGAAGCTCGCTTATGTTCGCTTGAATTAACATTTAAAAAAAAAAAAAAAAAAATCACCATTTTCAAAGCCTTTTCTAAGGTCACAAATGACGCTCAGCCTCATTTGTGTCGCAAAGTGATAGCTTTTATAAAATAGTGTTTAATTATTTTCTTTTAAGCTTATAGCTTAAGACTTATAACTTTGACTTATACTTATGACTTATTCCAAACTAAACTCTTGAATATTAGATACGATGCTCACTAAATTACCTTAATCATAATTTATCATAAGTGAGAAAATGATGCCCTAAATCTAGCAGTTGTGACATTCAAATTAAAACGGCATTCTTATAAATTATGAAAAAAGTGAACAGATTATTCTCTCCAATTCAGTCGTCTAATTATTCAAATATTTCATTATTAAACCAGGTAAAGTCTTATGACCCCTGTAAACAATGTTTTATTTATTTTCCCCGCACCAAGTTTTTACGTTGAACAATTTTAGTACCAAGTTTACTGTCTAGGGAAACAGTAAAAATAAGAGTTGAAGCAATTAAATGTCGGAATAATTTTAATCCGGAGTTAATTATTCAAGGAATCTTTACGACGTTAGAGAGAATCAAAATTTAGTAATCCTCCGAACTGGAAGGAAGATAAGAAAAACCCCGGTTAGACTTCATAAATTTCCCGTAATAAAAAAACTTCATTTTATTGAATTTTTAACATTCCCGCTAAAAAAAAACAAACATTATATTTAAGAGTAATTAGAATTAACTGCAGGCTATAACTCCGCTTGATATCACAACTTAAATGTCCAATAAATAAAATTTATTATTACAAAGCGAATATTCTTTTTTTTTAATTAAACTTAAATAAATGCTTGGCTATATTCTCTAACAATCAAGCGATATTAAAAAATGAAGGATTAGATTTTAAATTATTATTAATTATAATTTTAAATTAGTTTTAAAACAGCATTCAAGCGAACTATGGAAAATTAAATTGTATTTAGCTAAAAACAAGCTTTAAACAATTTTGAAACAAAAATTATAATCGTCATTTAAATTGTTACCAACATATTAAAAATACCTCCAAGTATTTGCTAGCAAGCTACTAAAAGGGTTTCTTCGGTCATAACAATTCATAATTCCTGCATTGTTCTTATTATTATTTTTTCCATATTAAAATAGGTATAAAAAGTCGCACTTTGGTTTGCAATCAAAGTCAAAATTGGTTTGTGAACATACTATCCTATAACCTTTTAGGTATGCACCTATTTCGTTCTTTTGGTGGTAAATTGACACTTTTTGTGGTAAATTAATTATTTAACATGAATTAAAGTATATATTTAGCAAAATTTAAATAGCACAGACGGTTGAAATAAATGTGGGGCTATTTAAAGGCTACTTTCTATAAACTGTACAAAATTAATAAAAATTAGATGAGTAGTTTTGAAGATATAGGTATAAATAAATTTATGTTTGTGCGCATGTTAAATAGAAACAAATGGGCGCAGAAGATTGAAACGTAGATAGGAACAAACATTGGTAATTATGACCTATCATCCAAATTCGAAATTACATTAAAGTTCTTCAAAATCGGGTGAGTACATTTAAAATATATTATTTATTTAAAGATGTGCTCATTGCTCATCTAGAAAAACTAATTAGATATAATTAAAAATGAGAAGCATCGATATTATAACTAGAGGGATCCAATTTTATTTAGTATAACTAAAAATTTTGGGTCAGTTAAGACCTTAGAATAATACTATATATAGAGGGAGTGTCACTGATAACATTGAAAACAACTTTGGTTGTGATCCTTATCCGCGTTCTAAAAATTCATTTTTGTAATTTGTGACGTCATAACTCTAAAATTATTTGCCTTCGGTTTTATAATTTAATTATAATTATTGATAGTCAGTTTAGTTTATTGTAATATTTTTTTGTGTTTTATCTTATTTTAGTTTGAAATATGCTAAAAATAATGATTATTATATCATGACGGGCGAGTTGAAAAAAATGGCGTCAGAGTGAAACGTAAACAATAACCAATGGCAGGGCTTGTTTTCTTGACGTTTGTGAGCGGGCTTTGAATAGTTACTAAAGCGTGGCCAACCTTCTCCAGCTTAAATGAAAAAAAAGAGTGTTATTTTGTTGGTCCCCTGGTCTAAGGGACACAACCCCTCGGCGAAAGTTGGCTTCAGTCCCTTATCAGTAATTGCTTGTTGTTTTGATTCTATGCTCCTTCTATATATAGCATTATTCTAAGGTTAAGACTTAGATTATATCCAAGAGGTTTATTGACCAAATCCTGAGGTTTTTCTCGAAATATACGCACCCAACATTTTTAGATTTATTTTTAAAATTCATTAAGATTGCTTTAAAATGTAAGACGTAAGCTCCAACATAACTCAGGGTTTCGGTCAAACCAAAATTCACTAAAAGCCTACAAGTACTCAGGGGGACAACAATCATTCAGTGCGGAAACAACACAAAATAAGATATGTGTAATAAGAGTATTTATATTTCTCAGTAAAGATCGACCAAGAGGTGAAGGCAATCTATGGAGTGCGCTGGTGTTATTTTTTTTGTGTGTTATGTAGTCTGTTTTTAATAAAATGGTCAAACACATTCGGAGACAACTCTCTCACATAGATGTGATTTCAAAAATTCCAAGACAGAAATCTGTTTCAGACATCAGGGATCATTTTTGGTTTCGTGTCTGTCTGTCGGTCGGTCAATTATTGCGAACCACCATATCTTAAAAACAACACGTCCAATTTTAATGAAATTTGGGTGGTAGGTCATAATTAGCCCATTGTTGGTCCCATAAAAGTTTCAACCTTTTGCGCTTATTTGTTTCTCTTTCACATACATACAAACATCAACACATCTATTTTTCACACAACACAACAAGTACAAACACAAACAATTTTTCTCTTTATATACACTACCTATATGAAAGAAATGAAAGAAAGAAAAAAAAAACATGATGAATTTGCTGATACTCATTTGTTTTTATTAATTGTCATGACGAGCTGTCATTTATAAAATACTCTGCCAATTAATGTGGCACATAGCTTCCTCGCAAAGAAAAGACCAAATTAAGAAAAATACCATAAATAT
>KZ652465.1:83089-107408 GCA_001010745.2 Gerris buenoi | reverse complement strand
ATATTAAGGTCAATGTTGTAACGTTTAACGATGCTCACTGATTTTTTTCTGTAAGATCGTCATTTATCTGAAAGTCAAAAACACCCTAAATAAAAAAGATAATAAAAATATATTAGGTAGGAAAAAGGACGCATTGAACACGGGAAAAAGGAGTGAAGTGAAAATTGTATTTCGCCGGTCTGGGAAGTAGAGTTTTATGACGTGATAGCGGTTAGGAAGACAACCACCCCTAGTTTTCAAGGAGGGGTTTTTCCCAAGTTGTTTATGGCAAGTATTTAGTTAGAGGCAAGTTCTTCCGCGAAGAAAGACCGAGTGAGAAAGGGGGTTATGATGTAGAGAAAAATTTTCCCTCGATCCGCGCGAGAAGAAGGGAGAAGGGGTTGATATGCTTTCAGGGAAATTGAAAACTGTGCCTCCGAGTTGACTCTGGTAGGCCTCTAGTATTAGACGGTGTAATTCATTTTGCAACCCCGGCCCAGGAGGGAGAAACCCCGGTGTAGAGAGCTCACAGAACGGATAGCCCCCGCTGTAAAGTAACAGAAAAAAACCTACCTAACTTGTTCTTCTTTTCCCATTTTCCCAGAGGAGATGGAACAAGGTCTTGTGTTTTCTCTCGTTGCAATAGGCCTCCAACATTTCACTAGACTTCCCAGCCTATCTCCATCTCAACCATTCGTTATAATAAGATGAGCTAAGAAAAAACTTTCCCTTTCGGTTAAATTTCCTCAAAACATAAAGAAAAATCCAGTCCACCTGAAAAAGACCCTTGGTTTTAAGGATCCAGCCCTCTATAAGCAATAAGGATATTACCTCGTTTCCCCTACTGTTTGGTGAAATAATATATTTATTTGCGATAACAGTTCTCTTACAAAGGTGGAGGTGCTTAGAACTCTTTCTTTTTAATATAACAAATTATAAACATTATTTTATTGAATACCAGTATATGTAGAGCAGAGAAATTTTAAGTTATTAAGGTACGAAGATTTAAATATGTAATCAATTATTAGATACTGTTTTTAACTTTAACTAAATGTTTATAGTACACTGATATCCTAAAAAAAACACTAGTGTAAAAAAATAAGCCAAGTCTCGCGTAAAACGTTGTGAGATCACATAGGTTCAGTCCAAGTCTCCCCCTTTCCAAGTAAGTTCTAATCTAATAGGAACTAATTTTTCGAGTACAAGTAAGTGATGCTCTTCGGCTCTATTCTCTGTCCCTCAAAAAGTCAAACATTTTCTTTCCCAAGTCACTCTACACGTTTTCAAGGTCAATAGACAATAGAAATATGGGTCGTTTTATAAATTTGGTGATGCACACAATAGTGGGTAGGTATATTGAGAGAAAAACATATTGAAAAAAAAAAATTATTTCGTATTTTTATTTTAGTTCGAAGTAATCTCCTCTTTCTCTAGAAGAAGACAAATGGAACTGATGAACACCTGGAACTGATTGAAATGATCCAATGAAGTCTGAAGCAACATTAAAATTGATAACGGTGCGTTAACTATTATACGTTTGTTGCGCATGAACTAAATGGAACATGAAATTCTGTAGTTTCCATTTGTTTAGTCAAAGTGAATTCGTAATGCATAAGGAAAGATTATGGAGGATAAAAGCACGTCACATCTATATATCATACTTGGGTGTATAAATTGTGCATCACCTGCATTTTTAATCCAACACAAGGGTGAAACCTACTCGAAAGCATTTTGCCTTTAATATCACTTTTACTGTTGCATGACAATACAAACAGGAGGGTGGGATTGTGCAGTCACAACAAACGGCTTACCGGTAACTGTTGTAGACCTGGTGGGGTGTTGCAAGGGGGAGATTTAATGTCGGGCTGATGTAAGACGATATGTAGAGACGACGGATCAGCGAGGGAAGCTTTTAGAAACGCATCTCTGCATTTCCTCCAAACCTTTCTATTCGGTAATGGCTTTATGATGACGGGGTTTCACCATCATCCTCCTGTCTTATCTAAGATTCTCTTCTCCATCTTTAAACGTCGATCTAAATCTACGAAACTTTACGAAAACAATTTAAACTGCAAGCGATATTTCTTCGAAAAGATATTCGCCAATACATATCAGGAATGCATTTCGAAAAATAAAAAGGGCGTATAAATTTCCGTCTCTCTAAAGCATCTTGACATTACCTGCACATTACGAACATTCGAAAATATAACACCCAAAAAAGTACTGGGAAAGTCCCTCCAACCATAATTCACAATATTAACCACCCTTGCAACTTCAAAAAAACTTAGGTCCACATAAGCTGAAGAAAGATTTTATACGAACGTAATTTGAATTCGTAGATATGATATACTGGTGTTACAGTGGAAAAAAATCACTTCTAATGCTTTTAAAAAAACAACTTTCCTCTCCTGTTTTTTTTCTGTAACTCCTCTCGAACTAGGAAATTTATGTAAATATACTGAATAATATATAATATTTCCAGATTAGAAAATTTAAATTCGATTCGATATATTTTCTCTCAGTTCAAAAAGCATTAGTGAAAGAATTTGCGAGAATACATTTTCGTTTTGGGTCTATGAGAGAAAAACTTTTCTTTACAACTTTCGCTTTTATTCGAAAGCTTTAATATATTGTAATACATTATTCCATTTCCTAATTCACTATCTTGCTGTAAAGTCAACCTGCAACAGTTTTTATATCGACAATAGCTTCACCGGTAATCCTTGTAATATACATATATAATATGATTAGGGGAGATACGAAAAACGCAATATTGAAGGATACCAAATACATAATATTTGTTTTCAGGACGTATTCCCCTTTCATTTAACACCCAATATAATGCACTTCCGTTAATCTAAATGTCAACCCCATTGATTTTGAAGGATGATTTTTTTGGGAATCAGCTATAATTTTTCAGTTTTTAGGAGTTCAGGTGCGTAACATACACTCAGACAAGGAAAGGACCCTAAAAACATTTTTGGTTCAATGTTCAATCAACAATTACGACTTTTACAAAATCAGGAAGAAGTTTGGAAAGAAGTTCCATACGGCACATTGCAGCGTCTGAAGCCCGAGAATAAATCCGAAAAAAACGATCGGACCTTCACAAATTCAACCGACACGAAATCGACTGATAACGATAACTTGAGTAAATAATGACCGATTTAGTTGAAATTTGATACACATGTTTATTTTATCAATGCCCAGGACAGTTCGTTGGACAACATTATCCGCTTAAGTGTTCGCGCGCAACGCTCGCGTAAACGTGAGCTTCAAATGGTAAATTGGAATTGAGGCCAAGCCTGAACATGTGCGACACGTTAGCGCTCACCGCAGCAGAAATATATGGATTTCTTTCAGCTATCTTTGCGCCTATAAAGACGGGCCTAAAGAGACAGAGATACGTACAGACAGGATAAATGTTAAGGCTTCAAATGAATTAAGGTTTTCGTAATGTACCTAAATATCCAAATAATTTATCATATTTATCAGAATTGTAAAATTTGCGCCTATAAATTCGGACTGGTGGCGATAGACACACACACACACACACACACACACACACACATACATTATACATATAAACACTTAAAAAAGTTAAGGTCTGCTTCGGTTTTCGGATTGAATGAAATGAAAAAGTATCCAAATAGTATAAAAACTTAAATTTTATATACTTTCATATATATAATGTTTAGGACAAATAAAATAGATCTTTTTATAGCTTTTCTTTTTATCGTAAAAATAAAACAAAACAATACTTTCTCTAACTCTATCATAAAATGGTTTAGAAGAAAACCGTGATAATATAGTATGGTGAAAAACTATTGGACGAATAAAATGAAAATACAATATATTTAAGGTGGATATTATAATATGGCGGGAGGAAGGAGTGAATATAGACAGGTCTGGGAGTAGAGTCGACAGGGAGCTCTTCTATCTTGGCCAGAAATAGCTGAGGCTCTTCTAATACACATTTCCTAAGGAAATGGATGCATCGATTATGGAGATTTGTTTATTGGATCTCCCGCGGGAACCCTGCCGACAAAATATTGTTTATATAGGAAAATAGGACTAAACCAAAATGTACAGGCGAAAGAAAAAAAAACTTATTTTTATGATAACTAAACGTCACAAGAAAACCCATCAGTATAATATAACAAGATAAATTACTATACCTAGATAAACACTTTTATAATGTTTTAATCTTCCTTCAAAGTATTTTACGATATTACGACATTGTAAACAAGATTGAAATGTTGCAAGACATTAGATTATTTTTAATGGATGAGAATATAAAACATAATTATTTTATTTTTTAACAGTCTATAATGCTGACTAGGGATCAATTTCTTTTTATTGTTAGTTATATATTGTTTGCTTAAATTTACAGAGTATTAAAAATTTATGATAATGAAATAAATATTTGCCCTTAAATTTATCTATCGTACTTCTTTCCGTTCTAAATTAAATTTGCTATATTTTTTGACTTAATCACTACATACTTATATTGCTTTCTATACCTGAGTAGAACATAACAATCTTATTTTGTTCTTGCTATAAATTCTCTCTGACCTAACCTTATTGGTAATTAACACAGAATTGGTTAATTTTTAGTTATACAGGGTTAGTAAATTAAATATATTTATACTTATAGTTTGGGATCAATTAGTTCCAATTAGTTCAATTCCATATTAATTTTATTATCTGCCAATATTGTTTGTAGATGTAGATTTATGTGTAAAACGTCAAACCTAAACTCTAAATTACAGATGATTTAATTTTACTTAACTTTCATACGACATGTGACATGATTATTATAATTTGATTAATTTAATTCATTAATCGAGAGCAATTATTTATGTATATTAGTGTGTAGCTAAAGGTTAATCAATATGTAACTTGCTTCTCCACAGTAAAACTTTTTATACGTATTTTAACAATAACCCTACTATTTTTAACTAAAACCCTGGGTGGAATTGGATAGCTGGAAATTTAAAAATAGATTTTTGACATGGTGGTGGATTTACAAGTTCAAAGGTCCTCTGAAGAGAAAAAAAGATGCGATACGCACACGGTCAATATAGTATTGTCAAGACTATTGACCGTGTGCGGAGTTGGTAATGACATAAAAAAAACAGCATTGATGAAAATTTGTTAATGAATTGCATATTGACAATAGTCTATTTTCAATAATATTATTGACATTAATATTTATCGCGTGCATATTTATGGGAGGCTGAAAGTAAAGATATTTCAATGAAACAAACGTTTCATAATTATTTAAAAACTTCATACCGTGGCGTAATCGAGAGAATTTAAATTTACAAGTGCCGCACAAACAATAGTCAGCCAATTAGTGAGGTACATCATATTGTATTGATATTGTATCAGACCACATGACTACAAAAGTTCAAATTCTTCAGTTGGATACTTTCACATATTAGGTGCGTTACAGACAAACAAACGCAGACAAGTATAAACTGATCAACATCAACAGCAAACATCGTCGCCGGAGACGTAGAGTCTGATGCACCCTATCAAGAATACTTGGAACCAAGTATTCGAACAGAGTTGCGACTTGGAATCAAGTTTGCAACTCTTTCTATCAATAAAGAAGATACTTGAGAAATAAAAGCGTTGATGGAGGCCATGTTAATAAATACAAGGAAACAGTCTCTCCACGGAAAATTTGTTTATTTATCAAAGCAGATTTTGGCTTTTATAAAACCATTATCAGTGCCTAAGGACAAACACAAAGTGTTAGAACTTACTAACATATAAATAAACTGTGTTTGTTCTTAGGCGCTGATGATGGCTTTATAAAAGCCGAATGCTGCTTTAATAAATAAACAAATTTTCCGTGGAGCGACTGTTTCATTGTATTTAATAAAGAAGACAGTTTCTAACTACTTCTCCACTGTCTAGAAAAATATTTTGAAGATATACTTTTTGCAGCGTTTCAAACAAACTCGCTTCACATATTTGTCAAAAATGTGGACAAACTTTCTCATATACGAGTTCATAATTACTTAGTCCAATGTTTTCCATTTGTTACTTTTATGTATTCGTAGGTAAATTTGATTATTATTGAACATTTTATCGACATTTATCACAAAAATAACTTGTTCTTGGCGGGTAATAGAATCTCCACGTTAAAAGCTTTTTCTCAGGAACTAGATTTTTTCACGGGAAAACGGCTTTTATCATTAGATTCGTTTTTAAATGGACTACATTTTAGAATTAGTTAATCGAAATCGTCGGAAATGTTTACGAGGAAAACTTTTTTCTCTCTTTAGATTTTTTTCTTGGGTGGGGGAGGGGGGTCAATTTTGCCTCGAGAAATGAGTTTTCCGAACATGTATACCAAATTTCGTCCAAATCGGCCCAGCATTTTGGCTCCACGCGTATGCACAGACGACGAACAGAATTTTTTTAAAACCACTTTTTTGGACTCAGAGGACTTCAAAACGTGTGAATCCATCAAAAGCGAATTTTCGCGCCATCACAATACTTTCTTTTTATATGAGAAAGTAAAAAGAAATAGAACAGAAAAGCAAAAAATAATGAAAACAACGTATTCCAGTTTAAAAGAGGGAAGGAATAAAAAATAGGTTAGTCGTGTCTTAGCAGATTTATCTACCCTACACTGGTTCTAATTTCTTATTCTACACCCTAGAATTCCCTTCTCCCGCACGCATAATCACGCAATACCTGTCACTAACAGCAGGGAAATAACACACCCCCACGATCCCTAGGGAAGGCTTGTACCTCAGGAATTTAAAATGCGCCCACACGAAGATTACATGCCACCCGTCAAACTCGGATATTTTCAATCACCGCCCATCACTCGCAGAGTTAATCCACACACACTCTTGTTCCCATTCAACATGAAAATTGAATGTACGCAGTTGTTTCTGCTTTGAAAAGGGTTTGCGCTTGAAAATGTATTATTTTAACAAACTTCATTCAAACATCACTCAACTTTTAAAAATCTCGATGCCAAAACTTTACATCAGACCTTTAACGTGCGACCATGAGCACCTACGTAGAAGTAATAAAAACGTTAAAACTGTATTTTTCTTGAATAATTCTGGTGGATTTTTAGCAAATAATATGCCACCTGAGCACTAACCGTGGAGTTGTTCGGCGGTTTATGTAGGACTGCATATATGGGAGATATCTTCAAAAAAGCAAATAAGATATATGATATAATTGGTAAAATATTATGAAACCTAGGAGATATAAGAATATAATATTTTGATCACCTGGGTTTCCTTGTTCGTTACTGGGTTTAGTATGTTGTTCTTTCCTGGACGCAATCCATATATCTCAGGCCTAGAGTGCGGATGCAATTCGGAAATGGGATTAAAAAAGTGTAGACGCAATTTAGATATCTTCTGGCTATTACGACGCAACTCGGCAACACCGTATTAAATGTATGTGATAAATGTTAGGTTAGAGGGAGAACTTGAATCAAAATGGAAGATTCAAAAAACCCATTTCCTAAACTCTCCTCATTTGTCTAAGCGATCAGCTGAAATCATATATGTATAAAGGGTTGTTGATTCGATTGTTATATCCTTGTATTGTATTATAAAGTTGTAACAACAAAATGTGACCCATTTTTCCTGTGCTTATTATTAACATTAATCTTTTTGAATCGTGGATTAAACACGACGTGTTTAATACAGGGCATAATATGTTCCTATTATTTCGAGTTTAGATCTCGAAACCAACCCTAAGAGGGTCTGAGGGTAGAAAAAAAGCCTGCTTGAAGAACCTATAAATGTTGAAAAAAAGTATGTTATAAAATTAATACTATATCGAAAAGTCAAAAAACTATGTAGTTCTAAATTGAAAACATACCGGTTCAAAGTTAAGAAGACAAAGTACGTTAAATAAAATGTGTATTGTGTATAGTTCGATTCCAATTGATGAAGTTCATGTTTGTCACATTGATAACATTTTACTCGACGCATGTATGCATACATACATAGCTAAAAAAAAGTGTTAAATTTCAGGAATCAATTAATAATGGTTTAAAACGGATTGCCATGGAGAAATTTTTTAAAAATTCGCATAAAAACATTTTGAAGTCATTGCAGTAGCTCAATTTTCTTCAATTTTTTTTTTTTTTTTTTTTAAATTGCCATTAGCTAAAGTCAAAAATTTTCGATATAAACTAAACGTGTACTCTTAGAATCTGATTGTTGTAAGAGTGTAAAATGAAACTATTTGTGTCAAAGGAAGTGCGAAACTAGTGTCATAATTAAAAGTAGATCCATATTTTACATTAAATAATGGAATCATAATATTAATGCAATGATAAGCCTACTACATTAAGTACAATGTTGTGCGGGTTTAAAAATGAAGTAAATCAAGAAATCGTGTATTATTGATCAGGTCAAGATAAGGACAATATCTAATCAATGCATTCACAAGGGTCCTCAATTTTCGGTTATAATAAGTCAGGTTGATTTGTAAAATACGTGCTTTGAATCGTGTATTTTCATTCATACATAATATGAAATACAGCACGTATCCGGATATAAATTTATTTTAACTGAATTTTAAAGTTCCGTCCGAAATATCAAATGCCGATAACTTTCATTGATATTCTACCGACTTTAATACGATACCGCCTCATTAATTAATTGTCAGATTTAAAATGCGGGAGTGTTTGGACAAGAAACAGAGAAATCCTAAATAGACTACCACTTAAAATGACGGTAAAAAAGAATTACGATTTTACGTGCCTTTTTTTTTTTTAGAAAAATGTAATCGTAAAAAAAGGAAATGCCATACAGACCATAGCTCTACACCAAAAATAAAAACCTCCGCCATAAAAATCCGTACATATGAAAACTTGTAAAACTGGTAATACTCGTTTTTAGAGATAGAGAGTTGTTGTAAAAAAAACCTTCCCATATTACATCGGGTGTTATGGGTGAAGGTGGAATTGAGTGGATGGCAAGAATGATAACTCTTCGAGTAGCGGACATCAAGAGAGGTAGAAAAAAGGGGGAATTTTATAGCAGTAGTAATCGAAAATCCTAACAAAAGTTCGAAGGGGAAAAGCACGTATTCTAATCATCGTTAATTCTTCCCCTGAAAAACTCCGCCGCCAACTGAAGTTGAAAGTGTTCTTCATTTTGTAAATGTTCTCTTGAAAGAACCGGAGGAATATCGTAGCTGTTGCTGTTGCAAGTAAAAGAATGCGGCTTTCATGTCTATTTGGATTCGGTAACACATCCTTAAACCAAGTTACATTAAATCCTTCTTCTCTTTTGAAAAAGGGGAAAACTGTTTGTTTCCCCCCTCCTTTTGGGAATTTTCGAAGTTGGCCCTGATATCTAAATTCCCTCGAGGAAAAAGAAAAGGGTGAGCACACTGTAACACAATCAGTCGGGAAGAGGCCTAACTTATGTGTAGCACATAAGCCTCCTAAAAGAAGACTTAGAATCTAAACAAACTCTTACACCAACATCCCTAATAATATGTTCTAACAAACTTCTCTTCACTCTATTATCCCCTCCACCACTATATAGTATAAACCCAAACAAACTCTCTTACATTTCCCCCACTACTACTTCTTTTTTTAACACTGTGTTCATAACCATCGTTTAAAGGAATTTCCTTGGAGATTATTAGATTTTATTAGATCACAAGATAAAAAGTATAATATCAATTTAAATATTACTGCAATTATTAAAGAGGTAATTAATAATATTCATCCCAAGTAAATTATCTTTTTATTTAAATTTAAGTTAAGCAGGGTGAGCAATGGAAAAATTTAGTAAGGATTAAAGGACTACAACTGTATCTCCAACGAAATAAATTATGTTCTACTGAAAGCCCTCTCAATAGTCAATAGTCAGAGATAATATTGATCAAATCAGAGATAATGTTGAGAAAAATAATGTTATACGTGACCTAACCCTACACCGAGTTCCGTCTTTGATCTTCACTACCGTTGGTTCCTAGCCCTAATTCCCCTTTGTACTTTTAGTTTAAGTAATAAAAGCTTGTAAAATATGTAGATAGTAGATACTTTACTCTTACTATGTACTATGTTAACACTTAGCAATGAACATGGTATAAAACGGCGAAACACATTAGTTAATTATTAATTGAGCTGAGCGAAGTGAAGAACATATACTACACTTTGCATTTGGTTGAACACATACTCCTCGTGAACGCCTGAACCAATCTGCACAAACGTCGACACGGTCATAGTGACCAACCACTGGAATGTATAAATCTGAAATAGTCCAAATTGGTACACAGGGGTATACGAGGTACAAAAGTAAAAATAGTATATGCCCTTCATGATGTATGTGTCGTTGGAAAGCTCTTTAAAAGTACAGTTATTGCTGTTATGTTCACTTTTAACATATTTACATTTAAGACGGGGGTAAAGGTAAAATATAAAAACAGGGGGAAAAAAATGTAATTAAAAATTTGAAATATTACTATTTCTAATCCAATTTCTCAGCTGTTTATAAATAAAAATGTTTATTGGTTACTATGAGCTGTTTATAAATAAAACTGTTTATTTTAACTAACAGCTGTTTAATGACTCATTGACTGGCAATTATGCACACTCAGCTCAATATTGCAAGCAGACAACTGCATTGCACACCTAGTTTGGACTGTAGGCTGTGGACACAACTATTGCTGTGTTACTTTCTATTAACCTCTCTTATCATAATTAAGTCAGAGATAAAATTTAAAATAAAGAATATTATATGACTTGTTATAGTAGTACACTTTGCTGGAAATGTAAAAGCGACCAGGGGCTGAATAAAAGATATCGACATCAACTGAGCTGCGAAGAATTACCGTAAAAAGAAGTAGGCGTTGAGAACCGGGACGAATTGACAAAAAACCGATAGAATTATAATGATGACGTCACGAGAGGCTTAACACGGCTAGACCGACAGACCAATCGGTTGAATGGTTATGAAAAGGTCTCGATGATCAGGTTCAGGCTCCAACGATTCTGCCCTCGGTCTGTCCACCCCACCTGTTATTGACAGACCCTTGGAAAACATTCCCTACCAACGTAGACTCCCGGAGATGGATTTATTTTCAATTTCGTCAAAAACGAAAAAAAGGATAACGAATACAAAAAAAGACCTAGAAAGATAAACGATGTCGGATATGGTCACGAAGCTCGGCAAGGTAAAATGGTTCAAAAGGATCGATAAGCACAGGACGGACACTAAATGGGGAGATTCACTAAACCCGTCAGAAGTGCAAAGAACTCAGTCATTTTCTTGTGACATCTTTATGCTTTTAAAAGATAATTAAGTAGGGTGTATAAAAAAATAAAATCAGGGATAACATTCTGAATCAACATCCCTTTTAAAATAAATGATTACAGGTGAGTCCTTAGACAAATGATAACGAGGGGGTGTCATAATTATGGGTAATGCAGGAAAGAGGAGAATAACATGATAATTGCTAAATCCGGATTCTCCATATTATATCAATGTGAGTAAATGTAGTTTAGCTCAACAGGGATAATAAAAATATTAAATGGTTTCAATACATCTTGGCCTAAACTACATTTACTCACATTTATTATTTAAAAATAAATTGGTAAGGCGAGAAGTCTCACGTAAAAAGGGTTTCGTTGGTATTGTGTAACAAAATTAGTAATGGGGAGGGGGGGGGGATACGAAAAAATTCTGTTTTTTGACAAAAAGGCGCCGAAAATGAAACACTAACCCTAAGTGGTATATATATTTGTAATCTACTCTTCATTACATTTCATTTGATACCCCACTTCAAAATTAGTAAGGGGGAGGGGATTATTAATTCTTTGACAAAATGGCGGGGAAAATGAAATATTACCCACAAGTGATATATATTTTTGTCATCTACTCTTCAATAATAAAATAATTCAATAATTCAATAAAAAAATATTTTTTTTCGAGTGACATGAATTAGCCGCCATCTTGGATTTCCAGTAAATCAGATCGAGTTGCTAATCTTATTTTTTCATTGGCCCAGCAGACCGCACATTTTGCATATTTTTCTATATTTTTAGTAACAGCGGAAGTACGATTTTTGGGGGGGGGGGACACGAAAAATTTCGATGTTTTTTGACAAAATGGCGCCGAAAATTAAACACTTACCCCAAGTGGTATATATATTTGTAATCTACTCTTCAATACCTTTCATTTGATACCCCACTCAAAATTTTAAAAAAATATTTTTTTCTCGCGATGTGAATTATCCGCCATTTTGAATTTGAACAGCTGATTATTTTGAGTTCTCTATATTTTTCCTGTGTGCGCGTCAAAACGATCTTTAATACTGGTAAGTTTCACGCTTTTATCTCTTTTGCTTCAAAAGTTATTGGAACGTACAGAGTGACAAACAGACAGACACAGGAACGAAACTATAAGGGTTTCTTTTTTTTGGTTTTACCAACGAAACCCTAAAAAAGGGATCACTATAGACAGAATACATATTATATCATTTATTTGTTATAATATCTATACAACTAACATGGAAAACTTATGTCAAACATAATAATTGAATACAGGTATTTATATTTATATGCATATTATATCAATAATAATGCCCTTGAAATAATGTGTGTGGCCATAAAGTAAACATACCATTAAGTAAAAAGTAAAATATAACAATAACACTGATCAGTTAAAAAATATGACGGCCAAATATTATAAGCCAATATTATTATTTATTATAATTTATAGCCAAATTTGTCATAAAAATATATCAGGAACAATTGCACAAGCTAAACTGAATAACTGGCTAAACTGCAGCTCCATATGAACATACGTACTATTTTTGAAGTCATTGTAGATTAGATCAGCTGAATTTTTTGATCTATCCTAATTACCAACTTCTTTTATTAAATGATTAAAATATTTGCAAGATATCTATCAATAGCTTTAGTAATTTGTTAATTTAAAAAAATTATATTGTTTTAAGCATTTTTCATTTAGAAGTTTTGTTTGATATAAATTCGTGTTTTATATTTTGTTGTTATAGATTCAGTTTGCTATTTACTTATTGTTATTATGCCAAAGCTTCTATTTGATTTGATTTGAACAATTTTTTAGTTAATATGTTATAATTTGCATAGCCTGTCCTCACCTCCTCGGAGGCTAATTTAGGAGGATTTTAGATTGGCCACCGAGGAGGCTAGTCTAAAGGCTTTTACTAAAACTTTAAACTTACCATTATCACGCTCTTTCTAAAACTTACCACAATCACGCATATTTGACGGTAACAAATACCTATTAAACTAAGGTTTTGTTGAGATCTTTCAACGTTTGTAGTTGTCAAATTAAGAGAACGCGGCAACAATAGAATTAACAGTAAAAAGAGGTTCTGCTCATCAAAAAATGGTCGGATTAAACTCTTCTTTATTGCAAAATGCTTTTTATTGTATACATAATGAAATCCTAAAGATTTAGTGAGGATGAATGAAAGGAGTTATGTCCCTTTTTTAAGAGGTTTAGTAGAGATAGACTCCAGAGGGAAGAGAAAATGGCGATGAAAAGCCTGTGCTTCACAGGAAGGTATAAGAGGATGCGACCAAGCGTAGCCACGGGGAACTCAGTATAACAGGATTAGACGAGCTGCGACACTTCCAGGCAATCTAACCACCGAGCCAAACTCAACCGAGCATCATCATCTCATTAGGCAACCAAGCCCCTTCTTCATAAGACAAAGAACTGACAAGCTCAGCCACTCATCTTGCCCATAACAAGAATCGATTTCGTAATTGAAAGTAAAAGACAATTCCATAAAGACTAGATCACGTCTTCAAGGTAAAAAAATCAAAAGAGACTCGATAACGTTGGTAGAGAACGAGCAAATCAAGAAAAAAACTAATATTAATAGACAGATGGTAAATAAACACAATATTAACAACCATAAATGAAAGCGTAGAGAAATATAATGGAAGAACTTTTTTTTTTTTGTTGTTTTGGATTAACAAGGCTTATTAATACCTTTTATCACTGCGACCAAAGATAGTCTATTGTGAGTAAAACCCAAATTGGAAGAACTTAGAATCGTGTCAGGGCGAGATCCCTGTAAGGTATTGAAGGATGTCAATTAAGTCAACAATATAATAAATACTAAAAGTTTCACTTGCACAGTAAAATCTGAAATTAATTAATATAGCAAATGCCAATTTTAAGGAGAATGCCCCATAGATATTATATAAGTGCATACCTAAAAAGTATTATTTTATTACTGTTGGTATTTTTATTTATCTAATTATTTATGCAGACAGTAAAAGGTTTATTATCCTCTTATATATCAGGCTATCTATGATATACTGCCATAAAAGTTTTTATATTTTAGTTATGATACCTCCCTTTATTTACCTGTAAAGTAAAATATAATTAGATACTGTCGCGTGTAAGAGTTCCCGTGGGTATACTTAGACTAGGCTAATATCTGGGTTGTGCCGGAGTAATGTAGTAATGGAGCTCTCGGTTGTTGCTTAAGGGAGAAGGGCCATTCAGCCGTGGAACCTTATAAACAGGCCAAAGAGATTTAGATAATGATGATGCAGGCCCTCTTAACACCAAGTCTACCTCCTAGCACCACCTCCGAAACGATAATGTCAACAGACAACACCTGGAGCGCTCTCAACTCGTTCTATACTTTCCCCTCGCAACTACAACCCCTGACAGTAACTATAACCTTTCCCTTAAACTTACAGCTCTACTTTAGAGCTAACTCTTTCTCTCTGGTTCCGCGTGCGTTCTAAAAGAGGCTAAACACAGAGGTACATAGTTATTGTCCACTAATTTTAAGATACATATTATTTATAATTAATCGTTTAAGATTATATAAGAATTAGAAATCGTTAAATTCTATCTACACTTTTTTCCTTAAAATACACGACCTTCTATAATTTTCATTAAAATCAGACGAGTAGGTTTTAAGATGTGTTTGCCGCAAATTTGGAGCGACAGACCGACAGTCAGATTCCGAACAAATAATGTTCTCAGATGTCTGCTAAGGATATCTGGCTTGGAATTTTTGGAACGAAGTTCCTTATGGCACGTTCGGGGCCCGGGAGTGAATCCGAAAAAAACGACCAAAATCACCGTCACGCAAAAACCGTCACGAAATCTAACGATAATGGCGATAACTTGTGTAAAAGTTGACCGATTTAGTTGAAATTTGGTACACATGGTCATTTTACCAATTCCCAAGACAAGTTCGTTGGACAACGTTATCCGCCCAAACGTTCACGCGCAACGCTCGCGTAACGTAAGCGTCAAATTAAAAAATTAGAATTTTTGAACGGGAAAAAATTCTAACTTCATCTATTTAATGAGACAAAGAACGTTTTCAAATACTTTTTTTTAGTAAAACGAACACCGACACTGCTATGAAGTGATAAAGATCGCTAAATTTATTAAAGCGGACCGAAATTATTAAAATAAAAAAAAAACAACGTTTTTACCGATATCATACGTTCTAACGTAACGATTTTAATGAAACTTTGTATACATCACCCATACAATTGAAACAAGCATGTAAAAAAAAGCAAAAGTTTTTGTGGGTTAATGATTTATATTTTTATTTTAATATTTAATTGGATTAATTTGACGTTGGCGTTTGTGGGGACAGTTCTTTTTTGTTCTACAACCATCTGCTTTAACTATAAATTTAACATTAACTTTTTTCTCAATATACAATGCATTATTTATTGAAAGACGCTCACTTCAAAGATAATAAAAAGCTTTTCATTTAATTTTGCCTTAACTCCTCTAGTAAAAATAGTTAGTTACTTATAATTTTGTCTCTTTTCTAACTCCACCATGTATAAGTAGTTATTACTGTGATTTTATAATTTATTTAAGGAACTTCGTTCCTATCGGGTGTCCCACGACACCACTCGTATTTTTTTATTTTTTTTTTTATCACATTGCTTTCGTTACCTTTGGTAAGCTGGGAAGCAAAAATAAAATGGAAATAATAAAATAAAGAGAAAACTTCCTAACTATTACTTCCGTAATCATAAATTAGTCATGATTGATTACTCTCAACCCTTTGTGGAAACAACCCTTTAGGGAAAAATTGTTAACAGTTAATTAAAATTAAGCAGTTGAAAGAGGAAGGGGAAAAAGAAAGTGTAAGAAAAACAAACTGAATAATTAGGAGCAGGGAGAATAAGAAACGAACCGAAATAGCGTTAAGAGAAAGCAACGAGGAAATATTGCTAGCAACTTTTATCTTATAAATCTCATATTAGGACTTACTCTCATAACTTGATCTATAGAGACCAATTGCAATGAAAATTATACAACTTCTTTAAAGTTTAACAACTAGTATCTGCTTCCGAGCTGACCGAAGACAAATGATCATTCTGAAGAGTGAAAACTTTGTCTCCAATTCAAAAATTTCTGTCACTCAATTTTTGCGAACTAATATATCTTAAAAACTGCTCTGATCGTCAAATTTTATTCAAATTCGAATGGCATGTCATAAGCCCATTGTTGGTCCTATATAAGTTTCAACCTTTAGCACTTTTTTTTTTCTCTTCCACAACATGCGCACAAACATCAATTTATTTACACCAAAATCTGTTTGTACTCAGTACTGATGTAAAAAAAAAGTATATACTGCACGTAAAAAAATACTCATCCAATTATTATTAATAAATTTGATTGGTTTGTCGAAATTAACCCGCTAATATCCCCTGATTAATTTTAACCGTGTGCGCTCTTTAAATTTTGGTATACTGATACTTTAATTCATGTAAAAAATCAAAACAATTTTGACTATTTAAAAAACAAAAAAAAAAAAACGGAGGGACAAAGGATGAAAAACCAAAAAGTAATTAAAGTATACGTAATAGGAGCGAGGAAGCTATGTGCTACACTAATTGGAAGACTATTTTTTATTCGTCCAACCAATCGATTATTTCGTTAATTAAAATATGTAATAATTAAAATGGATTTTTTGTTGACGGGCTTTCCATAAAAACTAATATCTTGCTTTATCTTGTCGGGTCAACTCTTGGCTTGGATTGTAATAATATCAATGGTCAGCGAATTCCTAGTAAGTCCTGTAGAAAAACATAGTTAAGTCCTGGAAAATTACAATGAAAGCAAACCGAAATAGTAATTTATTTACGTATATTTATTTTTTAAAGCAAAAGTACAATTCAGTTTATCCCTAGGCTCTAGATATACCCTTTATAATAATAACATAAAAACTATGTATTCTAAAATTAGATTTCAACTGAAAGGATTAAGAGAACAAAAAGATAGAAAACTATAAAAGAATGTACATGTAATAATGCTAATGATGTGTACTCATCTGCATATGTGTGGCTAATCAAGAGATCTAAATTACATGTGCTCCCTTTTCCCTTAATAATCTCTTAAATTCTAAAAACTAAACCCCCTACTAAATTTTTACAACTTTGTAAAGACAATTATGTCATAATCATAATCCACACATAGAATTTGCATTTGGCTCTGCCAAATGTGCAAATTAGCCTTCATAACATAAAAAATGAGCATGATGAAAATGGCAGGAGTGGTTTGAAGAAGGGAAGGGGGGGGGGACCATAATAACACAGGGAGTTTTATTAACTCCAGAATGGGATAGCATTAACAGACTGAAACTTATCCCATTCACCAAGCTCTTTTCCCGTACGGTATAAAATGTGCGGTGAAGTTAATAGCTTGCAGACAATGCGACGCAAACTCCACATGTACTTCCCTTTATAATGATATATACTCAGGAATAAATAAGCCAATGCCTATATAACTCACTTTTAGTTGTAATAACTATCTCCGAACTCTGTGTCCCTTTCGGACCGTCTTACTATCGAGTCATGGAAATCTAATAATACGCGGTGCTTTTCAATAATTTTATGGAAAACTTTCCATTTTCAAACTTTTATCTTTAAAAATTGAAAAAAAAAAGTTATTATAAATTATATAAAAAGCAATGTGACATCCACCCCATCCTCAGAATAGAAAAATTGTTTTAAATAAATAAAATTAGAACCCCCCCCACCCTTGTGTTTCACAATTTTAAACAGCTCAGCACTACATATGTATTTTTGCTTCCAATCTTACCGACGGTAACGGAAGCTATGTGATGGTTCTGAAGAGCAAAAATTCCAAGTCAGAAATCCGTTTCAGACATAAGGGAAAAGTTTTGGTTCCATATCTGTCTGTCACTCAATTTTTACGAACCAACATATCTCAAAAACAACTCGTCCGATTTTAATAAAATTTGGATGCTCTAGGTTATAATTAGCCCATTGTTAGTCCCATTTAAACCTCTGCGCCTATTTGTTTCTCTTCCACATGCACAAAAACATACATTCATTTACAATTTACACCTATATCTCCAAAAGTACTCAACTAATATTTATGAAATTTGGATGATTTGTCTAAAGAAGCCCGCAGATCTCTTTAAATTTTGCTAAATTGATATTTTCCATGTGAATAATCAAAACAATTTGGACGGGGGGAAAATAATAGGTTGTGAAAGGCTATAGTTATTTACGCACCAAGGGAGGAAACAAAGTCTTTTCACCCTGAGCGTTTTGGTTGGTTCCTGAGGCGTAGCCGAGGGAGTTATTTAAGTGGAACCATGAAGTTTAATCCCGAGGCATAGCCAAGGAAGTTAATTATAGCGAGAGTACAATGACTTTTTGCTCCCGTGGTACGTACAAGATTTTTCCTCTCGAAGGGATAAAATCAACATCACAAATAAAACCAAAGATTTCGATTTATCTATTTATTTAGGAATTAATAACTAAATTTACAAATTTTAACAATGACTTTTAAAAATAATAAAAAAGTTTTATAACATCTTATAGTAAAAAAATCGGGTACTTGGTACCTCGGAACTTTTCCTCACTTCAAAGGCCACTAAGTGGGAGCAGCATTGGACGTGGTCAGTACTTGGATGGGTGACCGTTCTAGACTAACTGATTTATTATCATTCTTTTAAAAAAAACCTTATTTTTAATACCTATATTTTATTTAATTATTTGAAGTTTGGCGGTATTTTGACAAATGTAAACAAACTTTGACGTCATCAAAATTATCGCACTAATAAATAATTATATTCACTTATAACTTTTAAACTAATTAATAGAATTTCATCGGGTTTTTTTATATTTGTTCCTTAATTTTTTCCGGTTCCAACGATATGCTATAAGTCAAAAACCTATATGTAATTTCAGTATTATTAACCGTCAAAGTTTAAAAATTCAAAAATTTATAACTTCAAAATGGCGGCCAATATCAAAATGAAATTTGGCGGGCTTGTTTGTCATACAGAGAGGTACATTCGTGCCAAATTTCAACTCGATCAGGACCATTTTCGATTTATTACGATTTTTTTAAATTTTTGCTGACTAAGCAAACTGGGTTCAAGATGGCGGAAAAAGTTGATTTTCCGGGCGGCACAACTACAGGTTAGGACTGATTTATCTGTCAAGTTTCAACTCTCTAGGTTAAATACCTTGGGCGCTACGATGATAACACACATACACACATACATACGTCATGCTGAAAACCACTCAGGAGGTCTTAAAAACACCTAAAACGGATGATTCCGTTGAAATCTCGAAAAAAAATTGTTTGGTGAAAACAATACTTTTCCTACTATTAGTGAAGTAAAGTAGTAGTAAAGTAGTAGTGAAGAAAAGTAAAAAACATCAAAGCAACAATTAAACCGCTTTATAGCAAAATAAGTGCTTTCAAGAATGGGTTTGCTGTAAATGTTCGTTTTACTTTTACTACAATTTTAATTATACTTTAATTAAATTAGTTTTGGTGTTTCTTTATATATTAATCCACGTTGTTGTAACCATTTAATACTGCATGTAGAATAGATAAAAATAGGATAATATATTTTAACTTGAGATCTCATTTGAAAATATTTAGCCTAAACGTAATAAAGTAATAGCTCGCCATTACGTTTATTTCACGCCTTAGAAATTTCTGACTAGAAGTTAAAATTTTGATTGATTAGTCTGAATTAGATAACTGAACCAATTTATTCTCGTAATTTATCTATAATTTCAACAATCATATATATTTGGTTTCAAACTTTATTTAAAACTAAAGCTGAATACCGATTTAAATTTAGCACATTAGTTTACCTCTACAGGAAAATCTCTTGATTATCATTTATCCCTGATCATCATATGATAATTAAATAAATAATAACAACTCCGTCAATAAGTGTGTCGCTTCCTCGCATCCTGTTTTATGTGCTATATCTTGTTATCTGAAAAGTTTTATGTGGATACTATCAATGGACAGTATCTCACATTATGTGTAACAAGCCAATGTTAAACTTGCGTTATCTTTATTAGTATTATAAAATGCAGGCTATGAAGTTCCAATATTTAAAAAAAAGTTCATTTTAAAGAGAGTTAAAACATTGAACGAAATGATTGTGTTTTTGTTTGGAGGTGAGTTAAAACATGGTATAATATTTAACGAAGCATTGAATTCCAAAAAACATTTTAAACACCATTTTAAAACTTTGTTTCAACAAATCGTCCACACTTGTCTTCAAATTCTCTTTCTTCCCCTGTTAACTTTTTTTAAATGTAATAAGATTCTTTTTTAAGGTCAAGATATCGTGATAAGAGATGAGATAAAGGTAGGAACGTGATAAAGGACTTTGAGTTGTCACGTGCTTCAGGCGACCAGGTGAAACAAGGCCGAACCCATGGGAGCAGGATGAGGACACAGCGAGAAAGAACACAACTAGGAAGGAAACATACGACGCAGGACTAAGGAAATATGTCTTGTCTTATACAAAGGAAATGCTTTTAACCTGGTGCCTCGGTCCCTAGACGCCAGGACTAACTGCTGCACATCAGGCTATTAAATCTTCTTTTAACCTGTACCCCTTTAACTTGCACTTCTTTTCTCTTTTATTCTCATGAAATTCTTCAAAAAGATCATTTTGAAAGTTGGCCCTCTACCAAATTACGAACTTATTTCTCAAAGCGATTGCAAACAGTTTTACTAAAAAGATTTTAACATAAAATAAAGAAAATATCCTTTATATTATACCATACACATATAATATATACTGCAATCGGTCCAAACATATCTTATAAACCAACATATCTTAAAAACTACTCGTACGATTTTAATGAAATTTGGATGAGAGGTCATAATTAGCCCATTATTGGTCCCATATAGGTTTATTAGGGTTCAATTAACATACATTTACACCTACATCTTGAAAAGTACTCATCTGATTTTTATGAAATTTAGATGGCTTGTCTAAAGTACCTAGCAGATAAATCCAAATAAATTTCAACCGTCTGTGCTCTTAAAATATTACTACTTTAATTCATGTAAAAAATCAAAACAATTTTGACAGATTTAATGGGCTGTACAAAACCATAAACTCATTAAACTATACGAAGTCAAAACTTGGTTTCAAATTTATGTACATGACCTCTATTCAAAGTCAAAATGGCCGACTGAAAAAACATTTGTACTTTCAATATACTACCTCTCGAAAACTAAAAAAAAAAAAAATTCTGGTAACTGTGTCAACGGTGTTTTTATTAGAACAATTCTAAAATGCGAATCTAAGCTAATAAGTCGATTTCCTTCTGGGAAAAATATATTTCTTGAGAAAAAACTTTAAACAAGTCAGGTTCGATTATTTAGGAGATATTTTTACGGTAAATTTTGATATAATGTTCAATAATAATTAAATGTAAACAACAAAACTAAAAATAAAATTGTTTTTATGGTTTTNGTCATATTTTCATTTAGGAGGGGGGTAAATTTAGGATATTTGCAAATTATCTTATCAAAGAGGAGGGGGATATAACTAGGAGGGATAGAATCTAGATATTCTCGCATAGTAAAATAAGTTGTATGCTTTCCTGGTAGTTTATAAACTTATCAAATTTAAAAACACTCCGTAGCGAAGCACGGGTATCCAGCTAGTTATTTATATGAAAAAAGTATCAATTTAACAATATTTAATGTACATAGGAGGTTAAAATTAATCTGGGGCTACACTGCGGGCTACTTTATTGTAACCACACCACAGTATTATACATAAAATAACTGATGATTGTTTGTAATTTTTCGTCTATTTGTCTATTTGCAATTTTAATGAATGTTGTGAATTGAAAATGATAGATTATTATAAATTAAACCAGCACTGTGATATTATTCATGAACAATTACTGTTGTCTTAAATATAAATTAAATTATAATTAAATCACTTTAATAATAATTAATTATCAATATGGTTTAATTAATTTGTTATTTAGTTTTGTAAAAATAGTTTTAACTTTCATGGTTCTACTTCGATGACATGCAACCGTCCACATCGTCTACGGCGATGTCTTTTTTTAAATTTTTTTATGGATAATAAGAAAATAGTTGACAACATTTAGCAACTTCCACCTTGACCATTCACCTCGACTTAGTCTCAACCGAACACTTGGCTAGTATGTAAATGGTCATTCGAGTTCGAGGCTTGGACGGAAGAATGGCAATCGCGAGTGCACTTGAGTGAAGAGGCCAAGCACGAGCGCGATTGTGTAGATGAGCGATTATTATTAGCTATTTATACGAGCAATTTGTAAGTTAACGCAGTCACTTCCAAAATAAATACTATTTAGGTAAGAATAATAAACAAAATTTTCAAGAGGCACTCGAATTGGAAGAAAAAAAAGTGAACGACGTTTTACTCAAACATAAATTCACACTTCATATATTATATAACACCGGGTTGACAAATAATACTAGGGTTAAAAAATATATAATACATTAAAAATATAAAAAAAAGGGGGAGGAGTGAGACTTATATTGTTTACATTATTCAGTCGGTCTGGAAGTCACTTGAATATGTATTTCTCTTTTTATTTTAAAAATCATGTATAATTTATAAGGTCGTTGTACCTTCCACCTGCGTATACCTTCATCAAAACCAAAATATAGATATTATTTTGAATTTCTGTGGAATAAAATAACTGAATATTTGACTCCATTAACCAAACAGGGGAATTTCAACCTAATAATGTCACTCCTTCCCCCAAAAAATAAACTAAATTAACTCCAATTCTGAAATTAAATTGGAAAATTTAATGACAATTTTACTTCATATGGTAAATATTTTTTTAATACATTCCCCTTGTTTATGCAATTCAAATTAAACAAGAGTCAATTAAAGTTAAATAAATAACAAACTGTCCAATTTAACATGTAAATTAAACGCTGTTTGGTTAATACAGTGAAAAAAGAAAGGAAAATATTTTATTTTAAATTAAATACCATCTATTATAACAAGAATTGACTAATCTTGTAAATGCGTTTGTATAACGATGGTTCATTAAAATTATTTTACAAGCTGACAGGTAATATCAGTATTACTAAATTCTCCGTTTCAAAACAGCAATTAATGGTTTGATAAAATGTATTAAAATCCCATATTTCTAACAGAGGAAAAGTTTGATAGGTCAATTTAAGCATCCATTTCGTTGTATTTTGAGATAACATATTTTACATTTTTCAACTTATTAAAATAATTGTATATTGAAAACATTACTTATTCGAATACACTTATTTTAAGAGTTTATTTTAATTATTCAAAGGGATCATTTCATTAAAGCTATGCATAACAATTTCCTACAGACATTCCATTGCATTTCATTTGTTGATTGTTTTATCATCAGATTAGTTATTATAAGTTATAAGTAAACTATAGAAAAACTCAACTCATAATTCAGAAACAAGCTTGCATTGGAAATGACATTAGTGAATAATTATGCGGCTATATTGTATTGTGCCCATGAATAATTATAGAAATAAATTTACTTTTTAGGGTTTTGTAGATACTTCTCAAAACCCTTTGGGTCGCCGAGGGTGATGTGTCTGTCTGTCCGTCGCTCTTTGGCTCATAGCGCCCGAACCATTTAAGCTAAAATGCTGAAATTTATAACACTGGCGTAACTTCCGGGCCCAAACACAGGACATATACACAAAAGTTAAAAATTTAATATGCGCATGCGCAATTCGAAAAAATGCGGTAAAGTCAAAAATTTAGATTTTTTTTAATTTTCGAGTGGGGTATCAAATGAAAGCTGCTGAATAGCAGATTACGAATATATGAATAAATTTTTAAATTTCGCTTTCCTTATTGGTCAAATAAATCAAAATACACCCAAAATTGCCCCCCCTCAACTACCATATAACGGCTGGATGTAAAATTTCAAAATAATTCATACTAATACCCTATTGTGGGGTGATGTAAATTCCGGGAGTGCATCGAAAAATTTTAAAAATTGCCAATTTTAGGC
>KZ652465.1:61550-73650 GCA_001010745.2 Gerris buenoi | reverse complement strand
CTGGAAGGGATCCAGGAACATATTTTGTGGCATAATACAACTTAATTATTAACAAATTACTCTCTTCTTCAAGGAGATAAATTATGAAGTTATTTTTATCATTTATATACCTTGGTTTAATTCTTAAAAATAAAATTGACTCACAATCATTAAATAAAATTAGCCGCAATAATGAAGGCATTATAAATCATTACAGAACCAACTAATGATAACTTACTAGTTGAGAGTGGTTAAAAACATTTTTATGGAGATTAAATAACGAACTTGAGCCAAATACATTAAAAAGTCATATTGAGACTATTAATACATTAGAAGTTCTTTATATACTTGAAAAGTTTGAATAATGGAAACTCATGCACTCATGCATTGAGTTTCAAATAAAATTAAAGTTAAAGAGACAGAGCGAATTTAGCTAGAATTACAGAAGATACGATTTCATTCATATTTAAATCAAGCAATTATAGTTTAAGGAATAACATAAATTGCCACTCCACGTAAATAAGAATTTAAGAGGGTTATAAGTATTAAGAGTCCATTTATGTTATTTTTTAAGATGACGTCTAATAGACTATCCTATTTATAACAATTTAAGAAACACTTATATTAATAGGTCTTGTAACGTGAACAGGCACTAGTTGTGTGAAGATTATTGCATTATTGTATCGAATGTTCGACATTCATAAAACAATATGACGAGCATTTAAGCCCTTGGCATTCGGCTAAATTTTATAATTAGACAAACAGTACAATTAAATAAATTAATTGAAGATAAGTTAATACACCTATTTTGATAAGTTAAAAATCAAAACAGCTTAGCTTAGAAATAACAAATAATTTCGAGGTGATTCGTCGCTGTCGGTACACCACAACCATAAGCGAGCTATTAACATTCGACAAAAAATGCATCCCGTCTGTCTGTCAGTAAAGTTTAACTTGTCCGACGAAAACTTGAGTAAAAGTTGACCGATTTTGTTGAAATTTGGTATACATGTTCCTTTTACTAATACTCAGGCTAAGTTTGTAGGGCAACATTATCTATCAAAAAGTTCGCACGCAACGTTCGCGTAAACGTTATCTTCAAATGTAAAATTAGAATTTTAGGACGGGAAAAGATTCTATCTTAACCTATTCGACGAGACGAACATTTTTTACAAATAAAATTATTTAGTAAAATCAACAGCGACACCGCTATGAAGTGACAAAGATCGTTAGAACTATTAAAGCGGACCTAAACGTTTAAAATAGAGAAAACAACGTTTTTACCGATATCTTTCTACGTAACGATTCTTCTACGTTCTAAAGTAACGATTATCATAAAACTTCATATACATTGTCTAAAGTACAATTGACACAGGCATGTAATACTTGATAGAAGTAGTAGTTATTGAGTAGAGAAGTGATACATTCTATAATAGTTGTGAAGATGGCCGGAACACGTAGAAAAGCACCATTCTTCCCCACTACACGGCTTTCTATTACAATAATCCTCTTTAACTATCAACTCATCATAATTAACTATTTTCTTAAAATCTAATATTTATTTTATTACGCTCGCTTCAATGATAGAGCCACGGGATATCTAGAATAAATTATAAACAATGCATAACTATCTCATACCTTTTATAAGACTGGTCCTATGTACTCAGAGGCCATCTGCAACAAAAAGTAATATAGAATAAGTACATGAATTTAGTGGAATAAAAACTATTTGGCTGGTCTAAGCCCTTTACGGGCTGTTGACACAACGGATGATTTTTGTTTAAGTACATAAATATAGGTNTACGCAGTCTTGACACATCAACACAGACACAAAGCAAATGTACGTAGGCAAAAAAAAGTTCAAACCTAACATACATAATATGAAGAAGAAAACTGAAGCGGGCACCCTAGTCAATTCCCACGGGCCACACCCCATCTTAAGGTATTAAAGTCCTTAAACCCTGCATCCCTTTGTATATAAATTAAACACGAAGGCTTCGTCCTTTTAAGTAACGTACCTTCGACAGGATGCAAACACTAACATCTTTCAGATGTTCTCAACACAAAAATGTTACGTTATCTTATTATTTTCCATTACAAACGTTATGTTTGTCAGTAATAATTCCTAGAATAAAAACCATGTGACATATTTCTATAATTATAAATTAAAAATTATATAATTTGCTGCAAATTAAGTAACAATTATTTGTATTAATATATTGCCTTAAACAGTTTTATTAACATATTTATTAACCAATTGTTGACAAACTATATCTTTTTTTTTTTTCATATAACCATTACAAACATTATGGTTGTCAGTAATTCCTAGAATAAAAATCCAAATGACACATTCCTATAATTATAAATTAAAAATTAATAAATTTATTAATACAGCAATAAGTATACAAAATGCAGCATGAAGTTTTTTATTTTTAAGAAAGTTAACTTGCAGAAAAAGATAACGTTGTACCATACTATGTTCATAATACATTAAATTAAAAATTAATAAATATATTAATACAGCAATAAGTATACAAAATGCAGCATGAAGTTTTATTATTTTAATTCCTTTAGCGATCTGAGTAAAAATAATATTATCCAGTTTTCTCTGCAGAAAATATATACATCAATCGCAATAATAATAGACGTAACCAGAAAACTTTGAACTTTGATATCAAGAAACAATTTATGTGGGAGGTTTTCAATTTACATTTGAAAAAAAAAAAAATTCTCTCAGAAATATCAAAATGAAAAATACACAGCAACAAAAAAAAAAGAAACCGGAATAATCTCCATAAATGAATGGAAAACACTAAAAAAAAGTTTACTGAATGAGATCGGTTTTCAAAAAGTTAATAAGGATTCGCTGTTTTAGTAGGGCTGAATTTCAACTGAAAACCACTGTAAAACAAGTGGAAAAGGGCTTCATAAAGTTTTAAAGTATGGTATAACCTGATAGAGAAACGTTTAAATTCAAACGGAAAGGAATAATTCAAAAGCTAATTTCCCTTGAAAATATCAAGCTAATTCAACTTTTCCAAACAGATCCAATGAATTCCCAATGCATTTTCTCCATACAATGAAATTTAGCTGGAACATAAAACCCCACGCGGTTAATTCTTGATTAAATTAACTTTAGTATTATCATGATACTTTTCCAAACAAAAGGAAACTCGAGACTGCTAAAATAGTCTAATGTTACAAATATTTATCGAATCATTAAACACGAATAAAGTTTCTTATAAAAACACTCCCTTTTATAGAACAAATATAAAATTGAATACTTAACACAAATTCTCATTACTATACAAAGAAAAATTAAAATAATTATACACTAGGGGGCTCTGCCCCCTAGTCGCTTCGCTCCTCGAGAGAGCCTCACACATATTTCTTTACTTGTTACCAACAAAAATAATGGTTTGTTCTGATAGAGTTCAAATATATATAATAACTTATCTAAATAGTGACCGAGACTTTTATCAACACTAAACGTTATAATTATTAAGATAGCATTTATGATTTACTACCGATAAAAGATAAAAGTAAAGGTTTGTTTGTTGATTTGTTAATCTTTATATAGATTTAATAACTTATCAAAATAGTTTTGATTTTTTGTATATTGAAAGCTGTCACTTTTTGATTAAGGCATGTAAACAAACAATGCGCTTTCTTTATTACATCGCCCGTGTTTTGTTTATTGTCTCGGGAATGACAGTTTCCCGTGTCATTCTTGATCGGAATTTACTATGAGAACCTCCCCTTTCTCCACCGGAGAACCTCCCACTTATCTCGATCGCACTCTTATCAAACAGTTATATATCACTCTCTCTCTCTGAAATTGTTTGTTTACAAAACTTTTTTAATAATAGAGATAGATAATTTTATAGATCTTTAATATTGAAAAGTTTCATTAAACAACAAGACATATAGCCCAATGCACACAGAGCAGGCGACGGGCGGAAGCGCGGCGCGGGCGAGGTGCAGGCGCGACGTGAAACACGCCTCCTCCATGTAAACATATAGCCCAATGCACACAGAACAGGCGCAAGCGGAGGCACCTCCTCTTCGCCTCTTCCTCACCTCTTTACTCATTTTGAAGAAGCGTGCCTCCTGCACCTCGCCCGCGCCGCGCCTCCGCCCGTCGCCTATTCTGTGTGCATTGGGCCTTAGGGTTTCTTTTTCATTGGTTTTACCAACGAAACCCTAAAAAAGTCTGTTTAACGGAGCAATAATAATTACTAGTTAAATAATTCTTCTGAGACTTATGATTCATCTTAACGTTCCTCACAACAGCGACATTTAGGTACGGGTACACCATCAGTTAGATCTTGGTGTAATTGTTAATTCTGTAACGACATTTGATAGCAAATAAATTATTTTTCAGGCATGAAAACAGCAGGTTAGGACCGAAACATTGCTTACATAAATAAGTTTTACTATAACCCTAACACCCACAATACACATAACATAAATAACCCACTACACTCACAATAATTACTAGCGAAGTAGCAAAAGAACATGAAAACCATCTGAACTCTAACGCTCCTAAAATGTTCTCAACAAGGTGAACTTGTGCCGGAAAAAAATCACTAGAGAGAAAAAAATAATTCAAATTTGATGACAATCTCACGAAAAAATACCTCTTTCATTAACAATAAAATATAAATAAGTTAGAAGAAGAAATCGATAAAATAACCTGAAACTTTCCTTACCAGATTTCATTATAAAGACCATTCTGGTAATTAGACTTGAAGGAAACCCCGCAACTAAATTAATTAGGGACTGTTAATAAAGAGAAGAGATCTCGACGAATGGAGCGGCAAGATAAGCCTCGAGCACCGAACTCTCAGACCAATCTTACCTGAAACCTTAGTTTGATGATCTAGAGCCACGACTCTTTGACGACTTTTTTTCAACAACCTCGGGCTAAATAATATCACGAACCTGTTTAAAGAAATGACGAAGCAACATTAATATAATTAGGGGCTCTGAAAGTAGATAATGTTAAGGATGTCCTCAATTCGCAAGGACTTGAAAATTTCAATTTACAAGAGTACCTACATATCTCATTTCTATGGGAATTGACACGAATCTAAAAGAGCCAGCCAATTAGAGTGCCACCTAGCTTCCTCGCGTTCTATTTCATTTACTTGCTTTACTACATATTTTTGTCATATTTATTTAATTTTCCCCCGTTTTTTAAATTGTTAAAATTGTTTTGATTTTTTACATGAATGTAAATGTCAAATTAGCGACATTTAAAGAGCGCAGTATCCGAATTTTATGTAAATCAGATGAGTAATTTTAATCATATAGGTGTGAATAAATGTATATTTGTGATCTGGAAGATAAACAAATGGGTGCAGATGGTTGAAAATTGTAAGGGACTAGCAATGGGCAACTTATGACCTACCATCCAAATACATATCAATAAATTCGGACGAGTAGTTTTAATGATATATTGCTTCGCAAATATAGATAGACCGGTAGACTAACCTGCACGAAACCAAAAATGTTCCCTCATGTCTGAAACGGAATTCTGTCTTGGAATTTTTGAAATCGGAGACATAAAATATTTTCGTTCTTCAGAACGATCACATAGCTTCCGTTGCCTTCGGTAAGCTCGAAAGCAATATCTGTTGTACATAGGTTGAAATCATTCAAAGTGATCAAACATGGATATAAATCCCATTAAAGATAAATCTATGATAACCCATAAAAAGTAAAATAAAAACAAAACAATTAATAAATACAAAATAGATCCTACTATTGGACGAACGATCAAATAAGATTCGGAACCGTCTCGAGACCCAGCGGGGTCACACTTACTTTTAAGCAATATTTATTTTTTACAAACGGTTGAAATTAAAATGGGACCATCTGTGTGCCCACATATGGTTAATTGAAAGTAGCCCTACTTTCATTTAACCATCCAAATTTCTGACGGACAGACGGAAAAGTATTTCTATAAATACTCTTATTCCAAGAGATATCAGGAATAAAAGCAAGTTGTATCCCTCAATCTCTCCCTTCAATTAATATAAGATGTGCCCTTTACAGTGGCATCAATCAAAACCCTTTGCAAAGTAATTCGTTTTGTTCCATCGGGGATTTTTTTTTGCACTGTGAATGCCCCATACGACTTAATCTTCATTTAATTAGGATAATGGCACAGGACACAGTGTTACCATCTAGAGAATAGGTTATTACAATAAAAATAATTGTTAGCGGTCTGGAGGGGCATAGAAGTGTCAGGGCAGCTGATTAATGGATGGCGGCGGAATAGGGGAACGTCCAACTACCAGGATGAGGGTAAGATGATAGAAGTCCAGTCAACTGTAATTTGGGTTTCACTTCTTAACCGGATAAATGAAACCAGGCTGGTACTACGCTCAGTCACAGCCATTGTTTGTTCTCACGCGTTAAACCAAACATTCAATCACACAATTAAACTTCAACTACATGTGCGATGTACGCTTCAGTAACCACCATATTATTAATTAGGATAAATATAGAAGCTAATAGTAACAATATACTTATATTGAAATCCGATTCTTTTTTCTCCAGATGAAAAAATAGTAAATAAATTTTTAAAAATCTGCCAATTATTGTGGCACTGAGTTCCCTCGCTTTCAATTTTGTATACGTTAGTAATTTTAGGCTGTTGAAACTTATATGGGACCAACAATGAGCTAATTATGACCGACTATACAAATGTTAATAAAATGGGACGTGTAGTTTTTAAGGTATGTTGGGTTCGCAGAAATAGAGTGACGGACCGACGGACACACAGAGAGATCGATAGACAGAAACGGAACCAAAGATGTTCCCTGATGTCTGAAACGGATTTCTGTCTTGGAATTTTTTAATCGGAGACATAAAATATTTTCGTTCTTCAGAAAAATCACATAGCTTTTGTTACCTTCGGTAAGCTCGGAAGCAATAGGTCGGAAAAACATAAACTCATTAAATTTTGCAAAGTAGGACCCGAGGAAGCTATGTGCAAAACTATTTTTTTTTATCGAAGATGTATAAGATAACAAATGTGATAGTTGATCTTACACCAAAAACTAACAACCTAATTTTCTTATCCAAAGAGACTGAAAATTTAACGCCACACGTATTTACGAAGAGAACGAAATAGAAGGAACTATGTATAAGTGGATCTGGTTTACTTTTTCTCAGTATTTATTTACTTCGTAAGTACACTAGATTTTTTTCTTCGTTTTTTTCCAATGGCCTGGCCTTATTTCTCCAGCTTGTCGATGTAAAGAAGAGAAATACCCAGTGATTTTTCACTAGTTGCTGGGCTCAATGAAGCAGACTCTGACTTTGCTTCAATTCCCGACACAACGGGCCTGACACTAAGTTATAGCTTAGCTCGCTTACACTAGTATATACTGCTAGAAACTTATGTTTCCTATATTCTATCACAAAAACACGATAAGTTGATTGCTTTTTTATTTGTTTTCTTAAAGAATGTTTCCAATAGACACATTGCTTCCGAGCTTATAGAAGGTAACGGAATCTATAAGCTCGTTCAGGAGAACGAACATTTTTTAGATCTCTTAAAAACTACTCCCCGCGCCTAATTGCTTTTCTTCCATATGTACATAAAAATACATTTATTTACATCTATATCTTCAAAAGAACTTATCTGATTTTTATTAATTTTTTATGGTTCGTCGAAAGCAGTCCACAGATGCCCCCAGATTAATTTTAACAGTTTGCGTTCTTAACATTTCAAAACAACGTTGACACATTTAAAAAATCGGGTACGGGATACCTCGGACTTTTCCTCCCTTAAGAGGCCACTTAAGTGGCCAAATTTGCAATTAAAAAATAACACATTATCAGTGTGGCAGTCTGGACGAGGCTTAATTAATAATTATGTTCACTTATAACTTTTAAACTAATTAATGGAATTTCGTCAGGATTTTTATATTTTCTCCTAATTTTGTATTTCTTTTCTTTCTAAAATAATAATGGTTTATATAATTTAGTTGGTTTCACAGGTTCAAAGCTTTATATATTTCCACTTGCTCCGATATAATTGTATTGTTATTCTAAGTATGTTTCTTTCTCCATCTTCTTTTGCGAAATGTTTTTTTGACAGGGGAAAAAGGAAATTTGAACATCGAATATTTCTGTATCATTTTTAGACAGAAGCTTTTATTTAAATGAGACGGCTTAGTGAAGTTTACTTGCCAGAGAGAAATATCAATGTTATAATTGCCTTGAGTTGGTTAGACGTAGAAATGGCTCGGAGTTAACGAGCTTTCCCTCTAGTTTCTGCCTCTCTTTGATGTTTTCATACAAATTAATGAGAAAATTTCGAGGTTTTTCAGCAGGAGAAAAGATTAATATTTTTTTTTGTCATTTGTATCATTATTCGTTTGATTAAAAATTAATACAAGCAAACAAAAGTTATTTATATTTTGTTTTAATAAAAAAGTTAATTAAACATTTTAAATTCATTAAATTTAGATGGAAAATTCTAGCACTCGATTCTTACAATAATATCAAAAATAATGAGAAAGTGCGATTTTTTAATCTTTCTACATTCTCAAAGCCATGCATAAATAAACAGAGAAATTAAGGTTTCCGCAAATTTGATTTTAAGCTTTCAAATAGATCGACACGCTTTAAAACTCTTTGAATTCATGAAAGTTGATTTTAAAATGTGTCGTCTGTGCCAGGCGTCTGCACAGGGCCTAAACAACTGAATTAAATTCGACTTAATTTTGTATTCATGTTCAGAATGATAATATTCAGAGAAATAAATTCTATCTTTAAATTCATGGGGACATTACCTCACTTAAAATTATGAGTTCATTTTAAGCTACAAAGCGCTATTCCAGGAAAAATATAGGTTTTGAGATAATAATTGAAATAATAAGATTGAGAATGAAGCTTTTAAACAAATATAGTGTGTTAATTAGTAAGGCACGTAGCTTAATCGCATCANAATCTAATTATGGACTTCTGTATATTTTTCCTCTGGTTGGATCAAAAAGTTGCACCAGTTTTCCAAATTTCAGCACTTTCGCTTGAACGGTTCGAGCCCTATGAACCAAAGAGCGACGGACAGACGGACACATCACCCTCGGCATAAGGGTTTTGAGAAGTATCTACAAAACCCTAAAAAGCTCCTTGATGATGCTAGCTTAACATTTATATTTATATCTTCCTGAACGACTGAACCGATCCGCTCGAAATTCGGCAAGGTTAATGCGACCAACCACAGAAAGGTATTAATCTGAAATAGCCCTAATTAGTACACAGGGGTACGGGGTACAAAAGTTTCCTCCTTAAGGCTCTACCGCCTTTTGAGGTTAGAAAAAACAGTACAATTAAAATTTCTTTGCTTCTAAGCAAGATATCAAAAATCAAAGTACAGGCTTCATTCCTAATTTTAATTTTGCACAATTTGAGCCCTATGTCAACTCCATACTACAATAAATATCACAACTATTTCAATACGACGAGTTTGATCGTTGTATTGAAATGGCGGCTGTATAATTAACTATAGGAAGTTGAAATTGGCCTCAAATTGTGCAGAATTAAAATTGGGTATGAACTTAGATTTTTTTATAAATTTGCTTAGAAGAAAGGAAATTTTAATTTTACTGTTTTTTCTAACTTCAAAGGGCGGTAGAGCCTTAACGGCTGAACCGATCCGCAAAAAAATCAGTACGGTCAATGTGACCAAGCCGAGGAAGGTATAAATCTGAAATGGCCCAAATTGGTACACAGGGGTACGGGATACAAAAGTTAAAATAGTATACCCTTCATGATGCTTGTCGTTAAAAAGACAGTTATTGCTGTTATGTTCACTTTTGTCATATTTTCATTTAAGAGCGAGGGGGGTGGGAATAGAAATACAGGAAAAAAACTTTTAATTAAAAATCATAAATATAACTATTTCTGATCCGATTTCAGCTGTTTATAAATAAAAATGTTTATTGTTTAAGATTAAAATGCACGCTCAGCTTAATATTGCAAGCAGACAACTTCATTGCACACCTAGTTTATTTATTCGTGAAAATATTAATACAATATGTACTTTATTAATAAAGACATCACAGGTAAATTCTTTCAGAAATATTTCAAGTTTGATATTATATAAAAAAGAGTTTATATAGTTTTTCTTTATACCTATATAAAGTAAAACGTTTCAGGGAAGAAGGATTGTTATGTGAAGCACAGGATCTACTTGGGGGTTCCAGAGTGAAGGTCTGTTTCAAGTGAGAAGTGACTTGAGTCTCTCCCTACGGAGACAGCCCACGTGAATTTGTTCACAGGGATTCTCCACGTCACTGGGAACTACGGGAACCGAAAGCTGGGAATTTGTCACTATGATCCCACCGGGAGTAGCTAAGAGTTATACCACACAACAACTCAGCTATACGTAAAGACAGAGGAAAATACTTCGAACTTACCTACAATTCCTGTTACGCTTCGATTCACGTTCAAAAAACACTATTTTTATTTGTCTTTTGAAAAAGCAGAAAGTATAAGGATAGAAATCGAAGAAGAGTTTACCTGAGATTGATATAAAAGAAGAAATAGAAAAGAAACATAAAACAAAAGTCAAAGAAAGAAATAAATAACATTCAAAATCAATTGGAAATAAATTGGACGTAGGGAAAAACAATATATATTATCTTCCCAGCTTGGAGGTTAATGAAGTGGAAATTTAATGTTGCAATAGATTTTCAATAACTCGCTCCAAAAACTATGAGCCGTAGGTATCCCTCACATAATTTAAAATCCTTTGAAAGATCATAAAATATCCGGAAAAAGCTTTATATCTTATATAAAGATGTATCCATTCATTAAAAACAATATAATAGATGTTAACTATAATTTAGATAAAAAAGAAAAGAAAAAATAATAAACATTGAAAGTTATAAACTATTTGGAAGATTATCATCTAGGAAAGCAATTCCTTAATTTATAAATAAAATGAGTATCCGTTTTTAATTTTTATTTTTGACAAGCATATTATAGTCTTATGCCAATAATTTGACTTCATTATTTTACACTGTTTAACAATGTGGATCTAAATTTTAGTAAAACTAATCAAATGCAGGCAGTTTAATCGCTATTTTAAATTTATAGATGAGGAATTCTAATCAACGCCATAACTATATCATACTACTACTAACTAATACACCCAGTCAAAAAACCTATGCCATCGCCATCATGCCTACCGAGTCAAGCCATGAAACCAAACTTTTTAAGTTTTAAATTATTGTAGGATTAAGTCTATGCAAGAATAAGAAATAGTTCACCAATTAGTGTGGCACATAGCTTGCACGCGTTCTATTTCATAAACTTCAATGACTTTATTCTTATACAACCTATAATTGTCAAATTTACGACCGTCTTTTAAATCGTTCAAAATTGTTTTGATTTTTTAAATAAGTAAAAGTATCAATTTAGAAAAATTGATTGTGCGTAGGGGGTGAAATTAATATGGGATAAGTTTCATAATATTTTGATGAGTACTTTTGAAGATATACAAAAATGTATGTTTGTGCTCATGTGGAGGAAAAAACAAATGGGCACACAAAGTTGAAAGTGTAACCAGTAATGGGCTAATTATGACCTACTACCTAAATTTCATATAAATCGGATCTTAGTTTTTAAGATATGTTGGTTCGCAAATATTGGTCATACAAAACTTCCCTCATGTGTGAAACAGATTTCTGTCTAGTTATTTTTAATTTAAGAGTAATTTTTTATTGTTCTTCAGAACGACCACATAGCTTCCCTTACTTTCGGTAAGCTCGTAAGTTAAATCAAAATAAAATGTAATGTTGAAAGGCTAAAGCTATAATTTAAAGAAAACTTTCAGAGAACAGCGTTCTATCACTTGTGATAAATGTAGACGGGGAACGCATTTTTCTCTGGAATGGTTTCAGACGAATGTAAAACTATAAAGCTACGCTTCTCTACAGTTTTACTTTCTTATATACGTACAAAGTATGTATATAAGAAATTATTTCGTATATATATATATGTGTGTGTATATATATATATGTGTATATATATATATATATCCAAAAAAAATTAGCCCCCCCCTAAAGGCAACCCTGGCTACGCCCATGTTAAA